>CAXKVI010000001.1:44021494-44043994 GCA_964058755.1 Campiglossa producta | reverse complement strand
AAATTTTGTTTTTCTCTACGTACTGTGGACTATGAAGACAAAAAATGTAAATAACTTCCGCTCGCTTAAAGTGCCAAAAAAAAATTTTTTTTTTTTTGCTAACAGTTACTAATGCAATGCTCAACAACATCATTGGAGAAGTTAAAAATTGCGAATAATGTTTGCAAAAAAAAATTTTTGCAAAAGTTGGAAATGTCCTTTTGTAGAAGATACCATCTTTTATATATATTTAAAAAATTAGCAAAAGCGGTTTGACCAATCGTGTGAAAATCATCAAAAAGTGAGAAATTTCGAAAACTGTTGATAGCTATAACTTTCAAAATAATTCGAATTTCGAAAAATTGTATACGTATTTTGAGTATGATGAAAAATTTTGAGTATGATGAAGTGCAAATTTTAGGAAGCTAGCTGTTACTGTTGAATTTTAACTGGGACTTTTTTTAACTTCTTCAAAATTTTCAAATGATAATTTTTTTTGTCTTGTATTACTCTTACTATCATTTTGAAATAGTTTTTTTTTTAAATAAACTTGGCTAACTGCTCGTTTTTGCAGAATTTTCCGTTTTACCGCAATTTGCACCAAAAAACATAATGTAAACAAACCGAAATTCAAAAATCGGGCTCAGCTATGCTCTTGCAAATCTCAAAATCTTTCATTTAAAAAAAAAAATTATCAAAATCGGATGAAAAATTAAGGCTGTAGAGGATTATGAACAGTAAACTTCAATTATTTCCCACTGTGCGGCGGCACGTGAAAAGTGACTCTACACAGTAAAAAATGAAAGACTTCCTTTTTTTAAATTTAATACCAAATAGTATTATTTTAAGACCCTGAAAAAGTTTGGAAATTAAATTTGAACTAATGGTTTTAAAATAATACTAAATCGCTCTCTCTCTTTCAAATTTGGCAATTAGAATAGTCCAAATGGTCTTAAAATAACACCAAAATGATACTTTTTCTCTCAATTAAACGGAAAATGGTATTAATTTAATACTTCTCGGTATTGTTATATATAACCACCAAATTGGTATTAAATTTAGACTTTTCTTTTTACTGTGCCGGCGGTGTATATCTCTAATATCGCCAAAGACATAAAAATATTTATAAAAAAGTTTGATACTATTTTTGGTTAAATGTGGAGTATTCCCTACAGAAGTGCTATTTACATACGAACAAACATTTTTCCTAATTTTGTTGATTTTACCATAGTGCTAGTGGATGGACAAAAATCAAGAAACCATTAAATTGGTCACTCTCCCACAGAACATAAAATACAATATCATTTTCCAGAAAAAAAATTCAAAAGGAGGCTGCTGAGTTAAATTTTGCATGGAATATGGATACGCTCCCATACATGGAAGCTACAGCATACAGTAGTTTATCTAAACAATAAAATACATTAACGGCAAACAAACTTATTTGTTTTTTATACCTTTCATGAACATGAAATGGTATTATAACTTTGGTCCGATGTTTGTAAGTATGAGAAGAAGAAGAGATAGACCCACTAATAATTATACCGTTATGATCATGAGTTGATTCGATTTAGCCATGTCCGTCTGTCCGTCTGTCCGTCCGTCCGTCCGTCCGTCTGCCCGTCTGTTTGTACGCAAACTAGTCCCTCAATTTTAGAGATATCTCGATGAAATTTGGTATGGAGGCGTTATTTTATATGAGAATAATCATTCGTCGGAACCAGCAAGATCGGACCAAAACTACTCATACCTCCCATACAATCGATTGTTCCGATAAACGGATTTCAGGCTATAACTTCTGTAATTAAAGAGCTA
The DNA here is from genome assembly GCA_964058755.1 of Campiglossa producta. NCBI lineage: Eukaryota > Metazoa > Arthropoda > Insecta > Diptera > Tephritidae > Campiglossa > Campiglossa producta. The sequence goes on along the minus strand of CAXKVI010000001.1, from coordinate 44,042,203 downwards.
GTAACGTGAAATTTTGTAAGTATTGATGTTTTTATATGTGAAATATCGATGTTGAAAATCATTGAGATGGGATAAATATTTCATATAGCTCCCATACAATCGATTGTTCCGATAAACGGATTTTGGGCTATAACTCCTGTAATTAAACACCTAGGAACGTGAAATTTTGTAAGTTTCGCTATTTTTATATGTGAAAAAATATCGATGTTGAAAATCATCGAGATGGGATAAATATTTCACATAGCTCCCATACAATCGATTATTCCGATAAACGGATTTTGGGCTTTAACTCCTGTAATTAAACACCTAGGAACGTGAAATTTTGTAAGTGTTGCTATTTTTATATGTGAAATATCGGTGTTGAAAATCATTGAGATGGGATAAATATTTCATATAGCTCCCATACAATCGATTGTTCCGATAAACGGATTTTGGGCTATAACTCCTGTAATTAAACACCTAGGAACGTGAAATTTTGTAAGTTTCGCTATGTTTATATGTGAAATATCGATGTTGAAAATCATCGAGATGGGATAAATATTTCACATAGCTCCCATACAATCGATTATTCCGATAAACGGATTTTGGTAGATAACTCCTGTAATTATATAGGTAGGCACGTGAAATTTCGTAACTGTTGCTATTTTAGAATGTGGAATGTCGATGTTAAAAATCAATGAGATTGGACCAATATAACACATCGCTCCCATATAATCGATAGTTCCGATAATTTCGGTATGAGCTTAAGTTAAATTCACACAGGCTGTACTGGGATCAAACAGTGAAAATCGTGACGCTTATTCATGAAAGGTATTTAGCCTTCGGCACAGCCGAAGACAGCTTTCCTTACTTGTTTTTTTTTTTTAATTTCTGTAGGGTAGCTTTATTGGACATCAGCAGCTGTAATAAATTGCAAATATCTAAATCACACTAGCAAAATAGTGTGTGGTAAATAAAATAACAAAAGTGCAGATTATTTTGTTTACATTCCCAAACAAATGCTTCGTTATAAAATCTTTGCAAATTTTTCCATAACTGTATTTACACAGCTAAGCTTAACAATTTTTTAAAGCCTGAGGCCAATTAAAATATTTTTCAATAAATAAGCATGATTTACTAGGCTTAAACATATGAATTGGAATTTAGTTAAATAGCAACGCATGTTATGGATCACGTTTCAGGCTTAAATAAATTCAAATAAACAAAATTTTTGTAATAGTATTTGCTAAGATATTTTCGAAATTTTATATACAAATAGAGCTGCTGAAGTAGTGATTTTTTCAGTGATGGCATTTTATCGACTAAAAAATCCAAAACTTTTGCGAAATACTTGTAGTAAAGGATTTAATTTCGCTTTTCAAGAAAGAGCAAGCTGCATCTCAGTATCTCAATTAGTATCGGATACATATCGTCGCTCGCTTGCCAGAAGCATGTATGTGCCAAAATATAAAATTTTAGGAAATCGTATTTGAAAGTTTATTCCTCTCGCAAAATTTTAAATTTTAGTTTTTGACATAAATATGTTTTTGCAAGTTATATTCTCATTATACTCCGATATAGTTTTTAGGTTAATATTATTATTAATATTAACGAAAATGTCTAAAAACTGAATCTTTCCAATTTATGTTGTACTCAACAACAGACTCCATGGCGTATACGTAACAATTTTGCTACACATTCATATTTCTGGCAAAATGAAATTTGATATGATTTTTCCATAAATCCCACTTTTAAGGGAGGCATTTTTTAAAATTTGACTAGTCGTAACTTTTAAACTGATTACGATAGAACGATGGAATTTGGCACAAAGCATGCAAGAATCGTTGGCAGTATACCTGATGAAATTGGATAAAATCGCCCACCAACCACGCCCACTTTCGATATCGAAAACTTCTAAAATCACCTAAATTGACATAAATCGGTAACGGAAATGGGTAAAATGATATATTTTTATAGGGGTATCCCCCTGTTCATTATATAATAAATTTTTGACAAATTTTCGAAGGTGAGCGTCCACTTTTAAGGGAGGCATTTTTGAAAATTCGGCTGGTCGTAACTTTTAAACTGATTAGGGTAGAACGATGAAATTTGGCACAAAGCATACTAGTACCGTTGTAGTATCGCTCTCCAACCACGCCCACTTTCGATATCGAAAATTTCGAAAATCACAGATTGAATTTGAAAGCAAATTTGGTTTGGTCAAAAAAGGTTTAAAATTTAGGTTCAAATTTTTAATCGTGTATATATTGACTTCACCGAGAATCGAACTCGCAATCCCTTAAACAACATTTATGTAAATGGTCTTAAAATGAAACCAAAACGTTCTTGTAATAAGCGGAAATGGTTCTCAACGAATCGTTCATAAATCTAGTCCAAACTGTTCATGGAACACAAAACATGTTCTTGAACAATCCGTTCTCAAAATAAGACCATCGTTCGCGAGTTAAGTCAAAACGTTACGGATAGACTTTCATGGACGAATGTTCCCAATTTTGGACTTATTTCGTTCGTTTTAGAACGACTTTTTCTTTGAGTGTAGCTGCATCTCAATATCTCAATTAGTATCTGATACATAGAACAAGATTTTGCAGGCTAGCCTCTGGAGAGCCCATATGACAAACTTGAGAAGCTATGATGAGCTTTCATTACTCTTGCACATAAAAAATAAAAAATAGACCCAAAATCATATATTTGTATTCCTTCAAGAAGCTAAGGTATTAAAGCCCTTAATAAAGAAATGTAATGCACAAATGTGTGTACCAGGAGATGCTAAATTGAAATGAACTACCAGTGAACGCTATACAGCATTTCCTTTGCTATATTTTTTATAACTACTCATATTCTCACTAGCACAGTTGACCATTGGTATATAAAAACTGAAATTTGATCCTCTAAGCTTCAAGTGCATAAGTAGTTTTCTGCAGAATAACATTAGGTGCACAATAAACTTGTTGAGTTTTGGTGAATAGAGTTATATAATTTAGTTCGTAGAAACTTGCAAGAAATATTATAAAATGAAACATTGGAGCGAAAGATGTGGAGAATGGAATAAATCATCAAAACAAGCGCAAGTAGGTCGAAATATGTATACCCTGTAGGAAAAATCCCTTGTTCTAAAATGGTAGGGTAGTGTATTACAAACCGCTACTAAGGCCTGGTTTTTCAGTGCAAGTTTAAACCGCAAAGTTGACTAGAGTTTATCTCATACAAATTGGCCGTTTAAACTATGTTTAAAGTCGCACTGAAGTTTAAACTTGCACTGAAAAACCGGTTCTAAGTTTTTCATCAAAAATCTCTTTTTCTTGCAGCTCCTAATAGAGACTGCAGTATACAAGTAATTTCGTTCAGTAACGTTTGTTTTGATTTCCTGCAGGTTAAAAGGATACTCATTTTATACATATATGCGTACATATATACATTTTCACTTGCAAGAGGCAAATATATTTAGCAAATTAATTTGATTCAACTTACTTATATGACTGTGTGTATGCATAAGTGGCGTGAAGAATAGTGTTTGCTTGTGCGACTGTGATAACTCAATTTGTAGTTGGGGACACTATAACTAATGCAAAGAGCAAAGTGTGCTTTTAATTGTGGTATTGAGCAAAATGTTTAACAGTGATATCCTATAAGAGTGTAAGTACGAGGAAAAAATTAGAAGTCGGTGTCACATATACTGGTATTCATATTTATGTTAAGATGTTCATTATTTACCAAGCCGGTTTTTGTTACAGCGGCCTTCATGACTGTTTAACTTTTGTCCTAAACCTAAATGTAGAGCTATAAACTTGGAATATTTCGATATTTTATATGGCTATTATTTATAAGGACGTTTAGATATTACTGCATAGTTTATGATACTACTTCGAACATAGATGATAAGGTCAGTAAGGTCTCATTTCTTTTTTATGAATATCTAATTTTCAGATTTAAGTGAAGTATTCCAATAGAAAATAATGGTATCAGAAGTCAGAAAAATTGTATTCCAATAAAAAAAAGTGTGTGTGCTACAGCGTACTATACCTTCTAACTATAATAAAATGTAAGTTTAGCATATTTCCTATCGAATCCAGAAAACAATTGCAGCCCATATTTGCTCCCCTTGATTTAATGACGCAAAGTTACTTAAAATTTTTATAAAAGTGACATGAAGTATACGTAACTTTTTTTTTAAACTAATATTTAGGCATAGAGAACCATATAATTATAACCGATGCTACTGCCAATTGGAATGCTTTAAGAGAAATCTGAAGAAGCATGAAATAATGATTACAGAAAGTACAGGTTTATGTTTTCCAAGAAAAGTGAATTTCTACCAATGCCATGGACGGATTCAACTGCGTTTAGTACAGTCAATATTTTTCATGAGACGCGGTTTTTGAGATGAAATTAAAATTTGTTCACCGATTTCAACTTTTTTTGGAATATTTTTTAAGTAGCTCACATATGAAATGTGCGAAAAATTTCAGTGAACTCAATCACTGGTCACTCCTCTTAAAAAAACTGATTGGAGCCGAACCACTGTAGCTAATCCAAAAAGAAAATGGGAGGCGTTAAAAATTTAAGTAAATAATTGAAAGTGCGTTTAGCCTGTGACCACCCCTGGAAGGTTTATAGATTGTGTTCCAAATTTGGTTATGAATAGTCTATCCATTTAAGACGCAATTTGACCTATCTCTACATACAAAATTTGTTTTTGTTTTTTTAATATTAGCCCCTAAAGCACAAGTGGTATATGTCCCCCTTTTCTCGAACTGAGATATTCCAGCTTTTGTGTTGTCAACAAATAGGGGGTACCCTTGATTTCACAAGTTAGTTCTGCTATTTATTCGGTTTCTATAGGAGCCAGGAGTCACCCCGTTAGCGTGTTATATAGAACACATTTTCCCCTACATAGCGCCATGCCTAACTAAAAAAAAAATGAAAACTAGACTTATACCACTTGAGTTTTAAACGGCTCATATATAAATAGGCTAAAAATTGTTGTTATTAGTTTTTTACTATTACACCTGATACCTCTTCTTTGATACCTTTGATGCTTTGCTGAGAGGCTTTTATAGTCAACGATTGGCATGCGCTGTAATATTGTGTACCTACTTGTTTGAACTCATTTATTTCAAAACAAAAAAAAAAGTTAACCATTTTTCTCATGGAACGAAAATATGTAGCGTTGCGTTTCAAAGAAAAGCTACAATATATTCCACTTAACTTTCAAGGGTCATCAAGGGTCCAGTCAAGAAATGCATGCCACGTTACAAAAACCGTGCCTGAGGTTGCCAGCAAATTTTTGTTGGCGCTTTGGCGTTTTTACGTTTGTATTTTCTTTGGCTCTTAGCCACTTGACGAGCTGTCAGAAAAATTAGTACGCAGCTTTGGCATCAAACGCGTAAGAGTGGAAACACCGAAAAGACCACACGGCCTCTGGAACCCGTGTATGACGTTTTCAAGTTGGACAAGAGCAGTATCAGCAAAAATGGTAGCATCATGAGTATTTTTTATTCACGTCATATAATGCTCTTCTGTTTTTGTTTTTTTTTATTGCTGTTTCGGTTTATTACATATTCTATTACACTCTTTCCACTTTTGGTAGCTTCTGAATTGTCAGCATAGTTTCGGGCATAGCACGCGCCAATGTATAGTACATAAGCAATTGTAACAATGCCTTGAAAACTTTTCTGGCAGCAATGTTTTCATTCTTACCCTTCTCATTTTGCTTGTTTTGGTTTTGTTTTTTGCAATCCGACCTAATTTCGATGTACTTGCACAAATAAGCATCTGAAAGTATGTAACTACCTACATTGGACTCTTTAGCAAGGTTTGTTTGTTGCAAAAGGGAATAAGTATGTGATAGTCAAGTGCACACGTTGAGTTGAAATAGGAAGCTCTTTATCCATACCCTTGAAAAAGTTAACACATTTTTGCTGCTTTTTTTTAGACTGCCATTTTTTATTGCTTCCGATTCGAATCAAAGTTATAGGCCAAACTTAGAATATTATTTACTAGATGGTGCCCGCGACTACGTATGCGTATAATTTCTCCGAAACCGGTCGCGCTATCGAAATTTCAAGATATCTCCCAAACCATTTCAGATATTTCAATGAATCACATCCCATATTATAACACTCATTGGCACCTTTCGTGTGCCACCCATACTGTACTAAGATACTTTTGATCACCCCTGGTCCACACATTGGGCGATAACCCCAAAACCCGTTGAGACATCGCAAAAAATAATATCTTAAACTTTAAGTTGAGCTTGTAAGTGTGCCTCTGCGGCAGCCACTTGAACCTAACCTTAAGTTGAGCGTCTAGCAATCCAACGATTCCATTCCATTCAGTACTTTTAGAGTGTTACGGCCAAAAACATACAGACAGACATGGTCCACATATTGGGCGATAACTCCAAAACCAGCTGAGATATCGAAAAAAGTAATACCTTAAATTTCAAGTTGAGTGTCAAGCAATCCAACGAAAATCAATTCCATTCCTTACTTTCAGAGTGATACTGCCACAAACATACGGACAGACAGACAGACACACACAAAAATTTTTAAAATGGTTGATTTGGATTCTACTCGCTTAATAATGCTTCCCCCAATAAATTTTTTCTTGATATCTGCCATGTACAGACATCGACCTGTTACAATTTTATTATATGTAGAGATAAGATAGAGGCATTTTGCCCCTTTAACAGTGCACACTTTTAAAGAGTGTATTTATTTTTATTATCATGTATAATTTTATCGATATAAAAAACCTTGAAACATACAGACCTTTAATTAACTAAGATCACGGTATAGATTTTAAAGATCATATTTTCTTTCTTTTCAGATAAAATTAGCCACACTCAAGAGAATAAGAGAATAAATGTAAGTAGAAAGACTTGAAAGACTTTAAAAATTTATTTCGACAGCTCAACTATACCCGCCTTGTGTCCTGTACGGGTGAACAATTTTAGGTTTATTACATTCCCGGGACATTCTGAATCTGAATTTATAATCCGAAAGATATTTCATTAATAACAAGAAAAAGAAAAGTTTACTCAATTTTTTCCAAAAATGTTTAATTTTTAAAGTAAATTTTTCAAATTGAGAAAGTATTTTTTCAAATTTATAAAATGGATAAAGTTTGTTAGGCTTATTAATTGAAAACTGAATAAGAAAGCTGCACTTTTTTAAAGTTTAAAATCGTTGTTAGCAATTTCTTTTATAAAAGACGTTGCTTCAAATTTTTTATGTACAATTTTCAAAAAAAAATCATAGACATCAGTATCGGGTCTACCATATACTGTGCTTTTTACAAACAATCAAATTTTAAATTAGATTTCCAATTTTTCAGCTTAAGCAAATGCTAAAACAGCTTCAGCTTAAGCAAAGAAAAAACATTTACTAAGCTTGTGTTACCAAGTACTTGCATACCCTACCAATTTAATTCTTCGCATCATCCATTTTACTTTTCTTTAAAGATTGTATCACAAACAACTCCAGAGCGTTGCGAACGCTTTACACTTCAAGCTTCCTTTACCACATTTTTTATTGCTATTACCCCTATTTGGTGTTTTTTTAACGTTAATCGCGAAACAAGAATGTGAAAAATGCACGTAAATATTTTGTTATATTTGTTGGGATGTTCAAAGGGATGAAGTAAGAATTTCAATTTTCTCTTCTTTTTTTTTGCAATTTAGAATAAAAGAAACAGTTATAACGTATTTTTGTACACACGCATACTTTTTAATATATGTACATTAGGGTGATTCAAAAAAAATATCGACTTGGTCTTACCCCCTAAAAAGTTAGCTATTGATTAGAAAATAAGCCTTGCAAAAAATTAGCGCTCTAACTTAACCCTTAGGTGTGCCTATTTTTTTCGCCCTTTCCCATACATTTTGTATGGGGAAAAATGGCTTTTTTTTTTCAAAATGAATTTTCTTTTAATTTTTGAAACTTTTTGAAAATATTTTTACATACTCTTAAGGTTGAAGCTTTGAAGCTTCCAAAATGGTAAGCCATGTGCGATTATCTTAACTATTAAGATAATTACAGCCACTTGAAAATGGCTAAGGTTTGTGCTATTGCACACACATACACAGTAACACGTATAAAATTTATTAAATTTTAAATAGCTGTAATTATATTAATAGTTAAGATATTCGCACATGACTTACCATTTTGGAAGCTTCAAAGCTTCAACTTTAAGAGTATGTAAAAATATTATCAAAAAAGTTTCAAAAATTGAAAGAAAATTCACTTTGAAAAAAAAAATAGCATTTTTCTCCATACAAAAGGTATGGGAAAGGCGAAAAAAATAGCCACCCCTAAGGGTTAAGTTAGAGCGCTAATTTTTTGCAAGGCTTATTTTCTCGTCAATATCTAAAGTTTCAGGGAGTGAGACCGAAAAAAACCAAATCTTTTTATTTGAATTACCCTAATGTACATACATATTTGATGGCCAATTGCTAAAGTTAAAATTACTGCATGCTTTGATCTCTCCCAAATGTAACATTCAATTTGGAATTACACCAGATGCTACTTCCAATTTGCGGTCGATCATAAATTGGTTCAGCGGATGAAGAGCCACTGGTTAGATAGCGACCCGACAAAGAGAATATCAGCATTCAATTGCACGTCAACCCATTTCGCTAAACTATACATTAGACTAGGTCAAGAAAAAATTAAACAATTTCGATTTTTTTTTCAAAAACTTAAAAATAAATGAAAAGGAAGGTTTAAAAACGAGTTTATAGTGTTCACGGCTGTAAATGATCTCAAAGCCAGTAGTAATGATATACATTAGACTGAGCCAAAACAAAACAATTTCGTTTTTTCAAAAATTATATTGATTTTCGTTTTAAGAAAGGTACTTAATTTAAAAATCTGAAAAAATTACAGAAATTTTGTTTCACCTTTTTTAAAAGAAAATCAATATAATTTTTGAAAAAAACGAAATTTTTTGTTTGGCCCAGCTTAATATAAATAGATATTTTTGTTTATATTACAAAATTTCATACTACTCTATATAAAGAAATATGCTTGAAATCACTTCCTTACCTGCGACCTTATTTCAACAGCCAGCTCTTACAAACTGTTGCCCTCCTATGCAAACGTGTGAGCTCACACACGTATCTATAGATTTGAATTTTCTACTCAGTGAATACAAGAACTTACTTGTGATTCCAAGTCAAATCATGTTGCATTTGCATTTCAGAACATTTTTATTTATGGGTATACATTAGAGAGTAACCCGACGTAGGAACAAAAAGTTGACAATACTCCCCGGATTTTTAACAAAACAAAACTAGTTTGACATGAAATCGACAGCTGAGTAGAAGACCATCCTATTTGAAAATATTTTCCAAAACCACCCTATTTCAAAGCTTTAGCTCTAAACCAGAATTTTTTAAGGAACGTGCTATTTTAGCAATTGATTAAAAAAGAATGAAAATCAAATACTTCGTCTTATTCTCATCGGTTTTTGTGATACACTCTAATGTAGATGTCAGGCACATCAGCGTGCATAAATCAGTTTGATAAGATTTCATACAAGTTTAAAATGAAGTAACGCGAATAATATGCAAATAGAAAGAGGAATTTCTAAATAGTGAAGGATGGCATTATGCAGCATCACGACAAGTAGCATTTTTGCAATGCATAAGAATTACATACTTACATACATATGCTATTGTTGCAAATTTACACATTTTATGTGAGTCATGTTAAAAAACACATCACATCATTTTATGGCCATGACCGTGTCTGATGTTAAAGCAAGTCCCAATGAATGTTGTGTCAGTCTAGCTTTTGGTATGTTTGTTTAAGTATGTGTGTATATATGTACATATGAACTCTGCTCTGATGGTACTAACCGTGAAATATTTGCACATACACAATTGTAAATTCTGGTTTGCGTTGAACAGTGCAACAGATCACTGTAGGAAACATTTCTGATTAGAAAACGAATGCTATTTTAGTAGATAATATGTTAGCAGTCTTATATGAAGACATGCATGGATGAAGGGGGTATGTCGCATTTTGAGTGAAACGAGAAAATCGGCTTTAAAGTTTTGCTTAAACATTTGAGGTTTTTTCGAATCTTTATGGAAAACTGACAAAAAAATTATGCAAAGCCATAAAAGACGTTGCATAATATGCAATAAAAAGCATACATTTATATTTAGTGTTTTATATGAAAAAATCGGAACATACCCCCTTCTTCCACAATTCATATTGAAAAGTTGTGTACATACGCCCTTCATCCATGAATTATCTTCTACAATTTTCACGATAGGCAGATTCTGATAAGACAGAAATATAGATACATATACATAAAAACTATTCACCAATGCCAAAAACAGAAATTGAGTGAGAATGCGACATACCCCCTTCATCCATGCTTGTCTTCATATACGACGTATTGTAGAAGTGGACACATATTTCCCACACCAGTCGGTCTGGTACTGATTCATATTTTGCTGCACATATATCCGGGTTCACATCGGTTACATTCCACTTAAATTTCTGCCCTTACAAACCACAAAAAACATGGAAATAATACTATGAAGCCTCATACATATGCTTAGTTTATTTTCCTGAATCCAAATACACATATAATCGTCTGCAAATTTTTCTTTTGTGTGCAAAGCAGGAAGAATTTAATGGCTTCTTGTTTCATACATTTATTTACACCTTTATTAATATTGAGGAAGAGATCACATCCATGGATGATAAATTGGAATTTTATAAAAACTTGATGTCTTGCAGTTTGTGAGTAAAGTGAGATCTCAATAAATAACTTACCAACTCTTTTATATATATTTGTGACTATAAGAAACCCGAAGTGACGTAGTAACCTTGCTTTTTGAAGAACGGGTTTAGGTTAGTTTCGAGATCTGCACTCATACTAATTCTTCATTTAAGCTTCTTAATTATGGAGATCGCTATCCAGGTAGCATTGTCTGAAACATATCATAGGCGAATATTTCGAAGGGCAGTCAAATTCAGGTGTAGCGGCAGCCTATCCATCTCTTAAAACCTGCTTTAGAATCGCGAGAGAGATGATCTTCTTTTATAATTGGTTTTTTTCCAAGATCGGACATATCTTATAACTTCAAACGAGAATCTTGTATATATGTATGTTCTGTAAAATCTTGGGAACCGCTTGACCGATTTGGATGAAATTTGGCATAGATATAGTATGATTGATTCTAAGACTATCCACTTAGGTGTTGCCACTTCGGGCGGTTAACAGGGTTGCCACCTATCTTAATTTGTTTAGTTATAGAGCATGATATGCCAATATGCCTATAAAATGAAAGGTATTTTCGGCGACATACCAATTAAAATATTTTTTGTATCCAGTACTATCTCGAGAACCGCTTGACGGATTTTGATCAAATTTTGCATAGAGATAGTATGCTATTTATAAGACTATCTACTTGTTGGTTGCCACTTGGGGATATTTACAGGGTTGCCACATATCTAAATTTTTTTAAATTATGTAGCAAGATATGCCAATATGGGTATCAAATGAAAGGTATTTTCGGCGAAATTCCAACGAAACTATTTTCAAATTGGGTTGCTGCTCAGAGTAACCATAATACTGTATTGTATTTGTATTGTATTGAGGTCATTTTGGGATCATTTTGTTAGGTCATTTTGGGATAATTTTGGGACCATGTTTGGGTAAGATTTTCTACTTGAATTTGCCTTTTGAGGTGGTTTATAAAGTTGCTACCTAATTGATAATTTTTTCGGAAATCTATTTGGAAAGTTTATGTTGCTAAGTAAGAATATTGGAAAAAATTTAGGTAGGTAAGCCATTGGTCACCTAGGTCCTAGTTTGAAAGTGCGGTCTGAATATATGGGTTCTCTTCATAGAAGGATTTCCTAGTCAAATTTTCTGTTCCCCATTACGCAGTATATCCAGCTCTTTGTTCTTGTGTTTATGAAGCAAAAACCTTCACCAATAATAATCTACAAGTGTTTCAGAGTACAATCAACTGCAAAAAAAAATGCTGTCCTCACATTGTTATGCCTTCACGCTTTTTGTCTATTTTGTAAAAAAGAAAATTGTTTTCTGTCACTTGTCGTAATCATTTATTATTTCATAATTTTATCTTTGTCAGCTTTTACTCAAACCTAGTGACCATATGTACCTACATACGAGTAGGCTTTTTCAAATGTCAAGTTCGTGATATCAAGTATATACTATTAATACATAGAGATATCTATTTGGCAGTTATACCACTTTCATATTCCTATCTAAGTTACTAACTTTTCTCTTGCGTGTTCATTAATGTATAGCCAAGGGTGAAATGTTGTTCTTGTGACATAAATGTTAAAACATCAATCTTAAATGAGTTTGCAACTATTCCGGTGGAAGGACGTAAATAGAAAGCCTGACATTTTATTACACACATGTATCTACTCGTCTCGTACATGAGAGGTAGTCTAGATGAATTGTTAACATTAGTGGCAGCGGTAATATGAGCTCATGCATCATGTAAAATAATGTCTAAGTTACTAACAAAGCCATTTATAGATTTATCTGTTGGAAAAGTTATAATGCATTTTGATTTCCTGCGGCTGTGTCTATATATCATCTCATACTTGTAATGTATATACGAGATTCCCAGTTAGAAAAGAAAATGTTAAGTCGAAAGTTTAGGTATGAGGATCTTGTGATGATGCTTGGCAGGATTAGTGTCTAGAAATTCTATCAGAATAATGACGTGGGGTTAAAAGGCGGTGCGCATTATTGTGATTACACATGAGGTAACCTGGTTGTTTTTGAAGTTTTTTAGGCTTGGCGTTAACACTGAAAATAATGTCACAACAAGTGATGGGTAGGCTATTGATCATAGGATAGGCCATAGATCTTCCAAAGGAAAAGTTCTATGAAAAATGTCTAAATCAAATATCTCAAATGGTTCCGAAAATATCTCATAAAATGTTAGACCAAAAAAGATAAGTGTAGGTAGATGCATTTCAAAACATAACAAATAATAGTTTTGTATACTCCACCCTAATATATTTAAAAACACACATAATCAACAAACTTATGCACATTATGCATCTGTTGCTCATAAATTAAGAATTCATGTGGGAAACCAACTATATTGATTTACTATCATACCTCTCAATGTGGTCGTGACACAGCTGGTAGCTGCACGAAATGCTCGTTTAAATTTATTTCAAATTCCAATCATACAAATGCATGCAGGTCTTATGTGTACAATAATTTTTACGAGTTTTAAAGTATCCCAAAACCATTACTTGGTATGTATAAAAAAAGGCGTGAGTACCAAGTACTCGTGAATTTTGATGTGTAAACATATGTATTCTGCACACATATTTAAAAAAAACTTGTGTTTGCGAAGTCGGTGAACTTTAACCACAAAACTTCATTTGATTAAATTTTTTGGTGTTTTTCCAATGTCCTTTATTTAATTTATGTCTTTGATATGTCATTCCGAAAATATTCCTATCGCCAAATATGCCTCCTTTCCTTTCCTTTCCTTTCCTTTCCTTTCCTTTCCTTTCCTTTCCTTTCCTTTCCTTTCCTTTCCTTTCCTTTCCTTTCCTTTCCTTTCCTTTCCTTTCCTTTCCTTTCCTTTCCTTTCCTTTCCTTTCCTTTCCTTTCCTTTCCTTTCCTTTCCTTTCCTTTCCTTTCCTTTCCTTTCCTTTCCTTTCCTTTCCTTTCCTTTCCTTTCCTTTCCTTTCCTTTCCTTTCCTTTCCTTTCCTTTTTTTCCTTACCCTTTCTTTCCTTTCCTTTCCCTTCCAGTCTTTTTCTTAAATATAATTTCCCAAACTTCCCAAAAATTAACATCCGTGATCACGAGTTTTGTGCCTCATGCATAGGCAAAAGATATAAAAACAAAACAAGCCACCTACCTTAAATCATGTCTCAGCAAGTGCTCGCCTTTGTGTTGTTCCGCGTTTGTTTGCGCACTTAAACACGATTAACAAAGCGCCAGCAAAGCACTTGGATATACACACACACACATAACCACAGCGTCACATATCAGCAACCAGACAAGCAGGAATTGCTCACTCAACTGACCTGTGCTCATTCATGCACCTCTCTTCACGTACATCTTACACCTTACATCTTACGCGTTACGATTTCTGGATGACCCCCAAAGATGTTTACACATCAAAAATCGCTAAAACGTGTATATGCGAATATAAATTTTGACATTTTCATATTTGACTTTTGTAACATTTTGACATTTTTATAGATTTGCCATTTCTTTACAAAGTCAATAGGTTGCGTGTAGAATTTTCGTTTGAAATAGCAAATACTTTTTTTTTTACTTGAAAAAGTTTAGAATATCAAATATGTATAACAACACTCCCACTGTTTTGTCTATTGAAAAACCCCCAAATATCTACATACATATGTAAATCATTTACAATAATACATATTTCCAACGAATAGTTCTTTTCTGTATGTGTGTTTGTGACATGTCACGTCATATCAGTGTGTGCCATTCATAAGCTCTCTAAACGCTACACATAACCTTTGAGTTGATGATCATAATCCACATGGATTTGCTGTCGATGCCACCGCAGCGTATGAGTAACCAACAAGTTGAAATTTTCATCATACGCAGTGGTGTACATCAATTGAATGTCGAAAATTTACTTGAACATTTAGACTCTGCATTAGCACGTATCTAATAAACACTTCTAGAAAAGTTGTTTCAGGTCACTATCTAATTACAACATTATGTGTATATGTTAGTTAAAAGACCTATGAATGTATCTTACTTCTCTTCTAGCTAATTTAAGAAAATAGTTTTTAAAAATATAGGGGCGTAGTCATAGTCGAGATAATGCAGCCACTAAAGTTAGCGTCAGCTTTTTTGACAAATAGGCCGCTGGGAATGGTATCAAAAAGCTAACGATAACTTGTGCCTACTTTATCTCGACTATGACTATGCCCCATATATTTTACTTATTTAAGAGTTCAGTGCCATAAAAAAGTTTGAAATCATTATACGCTCTAGTGTACATCTCTACTCATACTTATACCACGCTTAATTGATTCGTTAACCATTTCAGCGATTCATTGTCATTGCCATCATGACGAGCATTCATCATGTAGCTAGCATAGTTGCAGTATGGCCATCTTTGTGGTTTTTATTACATTTTGGTATGTCAAATGGATTAATTTGTGGCCAAGAGGTTGTAGATTCCATCACATGATTTTACTCACATATTTATATGTAACCTCATATAAGCAGTAGTTATTTAAGAATGTGTTTGTCGCGGTGCCGCGTGCTCCTAACCACAACCTTCCACTGTACCACATACATAAGTCTGCATTGCATTGAAATGTCAATTTGTTGAAGTGCTCTCGGGTTCATTTTCAAATGTTGTATGCTTGGATGAATAGTTAGCTCGTGCACTATACTGCGATTTTCAAAGCTTAAAATGAAGTACGCCTGAGAGTTCTGCTAGTTATTTGCTTTGAAGTGTAATTAGCTTTGCTTAACCCCTTTTGGCGCGTATTAACTTCTATAGAAAACTTTCGTTTGCGTCAAGTCACATTTGCGACTGCAGCTAACTTTGACTTTGATGTACAAATACAGAGATGTATCTACGATTTGATTGATTTAAAAAGGATTTCACTTAGCTTATGTTTTTCCTTTTGCTGCATTTGAAAAAGACTCTTTTAGAGTTGTACCGCAAAGGTTGTCTTGTGGTGTGCGATTGATGGCAAGGTATTCATTTTCTTAATAACGATATTCGGTTTTAAATATTTTAGTAACTAATCGGAGGTGCGAAATACCTAATACTACACAAAGAATAATAAGTGTAATCGTTTAATATTTCAATCATATTGCATTTGTTGTTAACGTCGCGAAATAGCAAATTCGCAACTGTGCTGTCAATTTTTGCATGACATTTGATTTGCGACCACTAGTCTTCGGGACTATTTCCTGACTTTTTCGGGATCATTTCTGGACTTTTTTGAGATCATTACGGTGCTTTTTCGGGATCATTTCTGGACTATTTGTGAACCATTTGTGTATAGGTTTCGGGACCATTTTGGGACAATTTCGGAACTTCTTTGGGATGATTTCGATTCTTTTTCTGGATATATTTCGGACTTTTTTCGTATACTCCTTGCGGGATGGTTATCCGTACTAATTTGGGACCATTTCGGGACTTTTTTTGGGATCATTTCGGGTTTTTTCGGGCTTTTTTCGATAATTTCGGGACTTTTTCGGGATATGTTCCACAACATTTCGGGATCATTTTCAGATGTTTTTTGGGATACTTTGATTCAAAATCCATTCCAAAATGCTCAAATTAATATATAATTCCGAACCATGGTTTTGAGAAATGAACAGTTGACCTGACTAGTTTGCTTTGCAATTGGGCAATCATTTAACGGTAGTGGCAACTTTGTAACTTCGTTATTATTGTCTATCTAGGTAAATACAATTTTGGCATATTTTTTTACAGCTGCCTTTCGTTTGTCTGAGCAAAAATTATTTTTCGACGCTTAGAATTCGAATTGATTGCTTTACATACTATAGAAGTTTGTTTCTGCTAAGCAGCTTACCACTGACAGACACCAAATTTCACTACCACGAACAGCTGACGCGAAAAATCTGGACATCCCACTGCATATTTAAATAATATGAAGCGTTTTTTTTACATCGAGCTAAAATTCTTTAGGTTTGTTTATTGGGCTGCTCTAGCTTACGCTAGATTGAGATATTTCACAAAATCGTGTTTAACGAACACTTTTCTTGCTCTAGGTTGCTCTATCTTTTGTTTCATGAGTACGCTCAAAACAAAACTAGAGTAATCCAGATCACAAATTTCTGCTCTAGCATTTTTTATGGAGTAAGTTAGAGCAGAGAAGCAATTGTCAGTCATGAAAAATTTAATTTTTAAAAACTTCAAAAAAATTAGTTTGCAAGAAAATCAATGTTTTCGTATACGTGAATTTGCATAAATTTTGAAGATTTAAACAAAAAAACCAAATAAAAAGAAACTATCGAGATTCAAGTGTTTCATGACATTTCTGCTCTGAGTTGCTCTAAGTTGCTATATTTCTATTTTGACAGCTGCCCTGCTCTGCTCTGCTCTAACCTGCTCTGAACTTCTTTTTGGTCAGTAAACAAACCTTTTATTTACAAACATACATTTATTTATACATAGACATGTGCGAATGATTTGAACTAAATTATTGGTAGTGATATTTTACTGAGATTCAAATATTCAATGGCGTAACAGCTAACATCTGCCACACCGGACCACTGTACGAGTATTAACGAAATTGAATTATTCTGAGGAACAACAAAAAAGTAGAAAATGCAAAAAGCGGACAAACTTCAGTTTCATTTGAAACGCGTACGTATTAGTGTAATCTCTAGAGATACAAAAATTTCGATACCTTTTCCAAATGCTCTATCAACTATCAAACAACGACATCGATAATATTATCAACTTATACAAGAAATTAAAAATAGTATTGGAGGAAAAATTCACACTCAAAGTTGATAGACTCATTCCAACTCTTAAACAGTAGACTTGTTAAAGCTATTTCGCCGCCTTTTCAGTAGGTCTTAAGTATCTTTTAGAAAAAATATCGGGAACTTAAAACAAAATAATCGATATACCGATACTTTCTTTATCGAACATTCTGCGTATCTTGTGGCTAGCGCATTTGGTTTGCTATAACGACTCTTGAGGCTAAGCGCTAAGTACATAAAGTTAATTTTAAAGCTTAAACAATTTACCGTAATGGATATGCCACAAAATGAGTTTATTAGATTTATTAAATGTGTGTGAATGTATTCTAGAGAATATATGCTCATTAAGGTTATTTAGAATTCTTATCTGTTGTTCTTGTTGTAGTATTTTATTTTCTCTTACTTTTTATACCCAGCGTACTAGTACTAGTAAAAGGGTATATTAATTTTGTTCACATAACGGTAGTTTGTAACGGCACAAAATAATCGAGATAGATATAGAATTCCATATATGAAAGTTCTTAGTTTGAAAAGAGGATTTCATTCAGGCATGTCCGTCCGTCCGTCCGTCCGTCCGTCTGTGTACACGATAACTTGAGTAAAAATTGGGATATTTGCATGATATTTTATATACAGGTTACTCTTTGGCCAAGGTAGGCTGCTATTGAAAATGGGCGAAATCGGATGATAACCACGCCCCCTTTTTCGATATCGAAAATTTCGAAAATCACATAAATTGACATATCTCGGTAACTGAAATGTCTAAAATGATATAATTTCATAGGTGAGTCACCCTGGTCATCCTCTTATGATTTCTCCATAAATTTTTTATAGTGGGCGTGGCACCGCCCACTTTTAAGGGTGGATTTTTTGAAAATTTGACTGGTCGTAACTTTTAAACTGATTAAGATAGAACGATGAAATTTGACACAATGCATACTAGTATCGTTGGGAGTATATCTGATGAAATGGGATAAAATCGCCCTCCAACCATGCCCACTTTCGATATCGAAAACTTCGACAATCACCTAAATTGACACAAGTGAATCGCCCTGGTCATCCTCTTATGATTTCTCCATAAATTTTTTATAGTGGGGGTGGCACCGCCCACTTTTAAGGGTGGATTTTTTGAAAATTTGACTGGTCGTAACTTTTAAACCGATTAAGGTAGAGTGATGAAATTTGGCACAAGGCGTACTAGTATCTTTGAGAGTATATGTGATGAAATTTGATAAAATCGCCCCCCAACCATGCCCACTTTCGATTTCGAAAAACACACAAATTGAGATATCTCTGTAACTGAAATGGCTAAAATGATATAATTTCATAGGTGAATCACCCTGGTCGTCCTCTTATGATTTTTCCAAAAAACCATACTTGAAAATATTTTAGTTGGTATGTCGGCGAAAATACCTTTCATTTGATCACATTGGCATATCTAGCTCCATAATTAAAAAAAATTGTGGCAGCCCTAGGTGGCAACCCTACTTGAAAATATATTAGTTGGCATGTCGCTGAAAATAACTTTCATTTGATACCCATATTGGCATATTTTTCTACAAAATTAAAAATAAAATGAGATTTTTATTTTTTTTATTTTTTTTATTTATTTTTTTTTTATTTTTATTTTTTTTATTTTTTTTAACTTTATTTTATTTTTTTTTATTTTTTTTATTTCATTTTATTTTATTTTACTTTTTTATTTTTATTTTATTTTATTTTATTTAATTTTATTTTATTTTATTTTATTTTATTTTATTTTATTTTATTTTATTTTATTTTATTTTATTTTATTTTATTTTATTTTATTTTATTTTATTTTATTTTATTTTATTTTATTTTATTTTATTTTATTTTATTTTATTTTATTTTATTTTATTTTATTTTATTTTATTTTATTTTATTTTATTTTATTTTATTTTATTTTATTTTATTTTATTTTATTTTATTTTATTTTATTTTATTTTATTTTATTTTATTTTATTTTATTTTATTTTATTTTATTTTATTTTATTTTATTTTATTTTATTTTATTTTATTTTATTTTATTTTATTTTATTTTATTTTATTTTATTTTATTTTATTTTATTTTATTTTATTTTATTTTATTTTATTTTATTTTATTTTATTTTATTTTATTTTATTTTATTTTATTTTATTTTATTTTATTTTATTTTATTTTATTTTATTTTATTTTATTTTATTTTATTTTATTTTATTTTATTTTATTTATTTTATTTTATCTTATTTTATTTTATTTTATTTTATTTTATTTTATTTTATTTTATTTTATTTTATTTTATTTTATTTTATTTTATTTTATTTTATTTTATTTTATGTTATTTTATTTTATTTTATTTTATTTTATTTTATTTTATTTTATTTTATTTTATTTTATTTTATTTTATTTTATTTTATTTTATTTTATTTTATTTTATTTTATTTTATTGTATTTTATTTTATTTTATTTTATTTTATTTTATTTTATTTTTATCAGTTGTTTAATTTTTGAGCTGAAGGCCTTTTTTTGTAAATAAAACACTCGTTTTCTTGTGTTAATATTTTTTTAATAATCGATATTTCGACCTTAGTCTAAGGTCATCATCAGGACTGCAAAAAACAATAACAAAAGCACTAATAAATAAGTCATATATGAACATTTTTCACATAACTCATTTTTACATTTAACAATATATAAACAACATATAAACAACATATAAACATATTTAACATAAATCATTAGCACAACTTACATCTTAAGCAATGCTTTAAAGACTAAAATACGAAAACAAAATAAATTTAGAAACAGCGACAATTCAAACAAAGAGTGTACATAAATAAATGAAGTCCCGTAATCGTAAACAAAAATTATAAAAACAATAGTACAGCGGCGAAAAAATACAGCATACAAAGAGTTGGTCAAAGCGGTGTAGTGTTGTTGTTGGGAGAACTCAAGAGTGTTTTTTGTGTTGTAGTACCAAGTTGCGGTACGCATAGGCACAGTGATCGGCATCGGCCTTAAAATTCATACGTTTTTCATTAGGGGTGTCCACTATATGTAACATTTCTAACATGAAGCGTTTGTTGTAATTTTTCTCTTCTTCTAAAATTGTAGTGTTCTCAAAATCTGGATAATGACCCGTACCTTTACAATGTGCTGATAATGCCGTTTTGTTGTCAGAAAAATCATTCCTTAATTTAATGTTAGATTTGTGAG
>CAXKVI010000001.1:43907353-44021294 GCA_964058755.1 Campiglossa producta | reverse complement strand
CTTTAAAGCATTGCTTAAGATGTAAGTTGTGCTAATGATTTATGTTAAATATGTTTATATGTTGTTTATATGTTGTTTATATATTGTTAAATGTAAAAATGAGTTATGTGAAAAATGTTCATATATGACTTATTTATTAGTGCTTTTGTTATTGTTTTTTGCAGTCCTGATGATGACCTTAGACTAAGGTCGAAATATCGATTATTAAAAAAATATTAACACAAGAAAACGAGTGTTTTATTTACAAAAAAAGGCCTTCAGCTCAAAAATTAAACAACTGATATATATATTCAACAACGGCCAAAAATTAACTTAATTATTTATTTTATTTTATTTTATTTTATTTTATTTTATTTTATTTTATTTTATTTTATTTTATTTTATTTTATTTTATTTTATTTTATTTTGTTTTATTTTATTTATTTTATTTTATTTTATTTTATTTTATTTTATTTTATTTTATTTTATTTTATTTTATTTTATTTTATTTTATTTTATTTTATTTTATTTTATTTTATTTTATTTTATTTATTTTATTTTATTTTATTTTATTTTATTTATTTTATTTTATTTTATTTTATTTTATTTTATTTTATTTTATTTTATTTTATTTTATTTTATTTTATTTTATTTTATTTTATTTTATTTTATTTTTTATTTTATTTTATTTTATTTTATTTTATTTTATTTTATTTTATTTTATTTTATTTTATTTTATTTTATTTTATTTTATTTCATTTTATTTTATTTTATTTTATCTTATGTTATTTTATTTTTTTATTTTTTTTCTTATCTTATTTTTTTATATTTTATTTTATTTTTTTATTTTTTTTTATTTTATTTTATTTACATATATACTATTTCAAGGCTGATTTATCTGCACATAACGACGCTCGCATGACCAACTAACGGAACTGACATTTACAAAATTTTACAGGAGAGCATTTTTTATATTTTTGACCCTTTATTCCATTGTCCCTGTCGAAAGGGATGCCTGATATTTTCAGTCTGCTTTTCTAATTATGTACACTGACGTCTTTATAAAGTATAGCAGTAGGTATTAAATTGCAGTAAAAATTTTTTTTCCATCTGCGGATACTTTGAAAATGTTATGGCGTTTTCTGAGGTAACGGTACTATATACAATCACATAATTTACACACAAGATGCGACATGCCTAAAGAAGTCCCATAGTGGTCCTAACTCAATTTCGTTGGTCATGCGAGCGACGATAAGTTCGGCTGCAAACAAGTAATGCATCTCGACTGCGTTAATGCATGCAGACATTTTCTTTGCGACTTTGTGACAGTCACTTTAGCAAACTTAATCACCATAGAGATTCACTGTGCATCATCTTAATGCTAAAAGTCGTTACTTATACTTTTGAAATTTGGTCACTTTTTTAAGTTCTCTTTGTTGTTTTTCTAAGTTTCATAGATAGATTACGTTGGTGTTGTTCGTTTATTTTTCTTTTCATGCATTAATACTTTTGTATTTTCGTACTTGTGTGCTTGTTCATATCATCAAAAGTGGTTAAACAAGACTTTTTGCTCGCAAGAGTATTTGTTTCGATACAAGCCAGTGGATAGTTTACTGTGTTGTTAGATTGTTTGTTTCTACTTTGCCTATCAAGATTTCAAATAACATTTGTAGATACTCTAAAAGAGATAAACCACCATATGCCTGAAAGTCGTATGTATATGTAGATATTGGCATGGATAATTGAAAAATATTCGGGATAAATTTAAAACAGCTTCAAAGTCTCTGCGTCTCTGCACTAAATCCATCCTGGCGATTAAAGTTACTAAATTTGCTACTTTAATATAATTCTCAACAAAGCCATTTATGCTCAAAATCGATGTATAGAGTGGAAGCATTGAAATCGCCAAAGAGGCATGCGCCATTAATATTACTTATATTAGACAAAGCAAAAGTTTTTAAAGCAAATGAAACTCTTTTAATTTCCTTTCTAGTAATTTAAATCCATTAGTGCCGATAATTCAATGGGTCATTAAAACTGAAAGAACAATGAATGTGATGGGTGTAGCTACATAAGCGAAAAGTATTTTGAGTTTGTACGTATGTATCAAGGTGATATTGCTAAAATCGAGTGCATACAATTTTCACAAGCCAACACCAAGTCTCTATTCAATAATACAGGAAATACTTTAGCTTTATCCAGTATTAAAGTAACAACAAATATACTATGCGAATAAAATAATAGTTGCAAAGCTTTCTCACACAATACCACCTACATAGAGAGTAATAGCATTTAGTAGAAGCAAATGGTTCACTTAACCCAAAAGGTGGTAATCGTGCGTACTACATATTCTCTCTGATGAAGGCATCTAACTTCTAAAGTTGTCTAAAACGAATAAATTTTCAAGTAAATGGGTGCAAGAACCCATTAAACTGCAGCAGCAGTTCTACAGCTGTTGCATTTTCTTCTTTCACTTATTATTTTCGTTTTTGTTTCCCTAGCTGGTGGTTTTTGTTTGTACATACATTGGTATAAAATATTTCCATTACCGTACAGTAGTGTGTTTGCACGTATATATCTTTACGTATGTATCTTTACGCATGGGCGTATCCACCTTGTGAGTAGAAGTACATATGACCCTAAACTTTACTCACAGGCCAATGTCTATCTACTATAAATATAAAAAAGCAACAGGGTGCTTCATTATTATTACTCAAAAACTCCTGAATAGAATTGAAATCATTAACACATGTGCTGTCGGAGATCTAGCTCGATATATGGGACACATTTGTTTCGCAGGTGGTACGAGTATAGTGGTATTGTTTTAGCCGACAATAAAGGTGTTTCCGATACATATCGAAGTGACCCTGTCTAAGGAGTCACGATTCCTTTCCCCCATCTCTAGCTTCGGTTCTCTCAACAAATTATCATTATTATCTCCGTTTTTAAGTCTAAGCATGCTAACCGTTTTCAAGCAACTTCTACATTAAACCGCTCTTTGTAAATATTGTCCAATTCTTTCCGAGGGCTCTTTTACAGGTAACCCTTTCAGACATTTGTTGAGCCTAAAGTAGGTCATTATTATACCACGATACCTTATTATCCCCCCTATGGCACGTCTGTGTTTATATATGAGCCCTTTCCTTCAATTATTGTTGCTAGATATTTCTAGTAGAAGTCAGTTGCATATTACATACCTATTAAAGTTGCTATGTGTGTCATGCGTGTCATTCATGAACTACCAGACATGTTCACATTTTGTCTACACATACAGCCTTGGTTGCATATTTTGAAGCTTAAATAGTTGAAATATTTCAAGTGCTTAAGAATAAAATATCCTCTTCCAAATATTTTTAGCTTCAGCTTGGTACAATTAAAATTATGCCATAGTCCTTTGTATTTAAAGAAAAGACATGTATCCTTTCGAATATTTGTACAAAATGGATTTCCTGTTATAATTAGTTAAATTACTAAAATCACCAACCAAATGATTACCATTCATATGCCTACCTAATATTAATTTATAAGACATGGCATCAGGTCATCAATTTCTCCATAGTAAATGTAATTTGAAAAAAAAAAAAACATAAAAGAAAACAAATAGCAGTTAGCAGAAATAAAACTTCGAATAAATGAATTCGTGGAAAAGTTCAAAGGAATAGCGAAGGCATTTATTCGGTATAATTAATATAGCAATTCCTTTTGTTTCTTGATTAGTTAAAATGAGCAAGCTTAAATTATGCCACCTAGTTGTTAGCATATTTTCTTACTTGCTCGTTTATTTAATTGCTTTGGAATCAGAAAAACAAGAGATTACAAAAGAAATTTGTATCAAAATTATGGTACCAACAATTAGCAATTCACAATGTCATGCTATCGTCTGTGGTGCTATGTTCTTTTGAAAAATTTATATGAGAAACCATGGCAACAAAACAAACCATACAACGATACATCGAATAAGAGACTTTTGTGAATTGGCCAAATGTGTATTTGATTTACAAAATTGCACATGGAAAAAAAATGATGATATCGATTTGCAGTTAAAGGATAGAGAAAAATAAATTTATTTTATTTAAGAACGTGTTGTCACTCACAGTAAAGTAGAATGTAATAATAAAACTAAAATTAATATAATATAAAATAAAATAAAACAAAAAAATTAAAGACCAGAAAAGAAAAGAAAAGAAAAGAAAGGAAAGAAAAGAAAAGAAAAGAAAAGAAAAGAAAAGAAAAGAAAAGAAAAGAAAAGAAAAGAAAAGAAAAGAAAAGAAAAGAAAAGAAAAGAAAAGAAAAGAAAAGAAAAGAAAAGAAAAGAAAAGAAATAAAAGAAAAGATAAGAAAAGAAACAAGTAAGGAAGTCTAAGTTCGGGTAAGCCGAACATTAAATACCCAGTGTATGGAAACAATAGTAGTACCTATAAGTTATATATTTTCTATATATATTATAATTTGGGAAAAACGAACTCAATAAATTTATTAGTTGGTTTATAAAATTAATATTTATTTATGCTACGGTATAACATATATGTACATTGCTGGTGTGCCCTCAAAATCTTACTTATAGTTGAATACATTTCTTACTTCTAATATACTTACGCCCAATTTGTGACAAAGTTTTAAATTGAAAAAAAATACGTTTGGGGCAGTTTTTCGAAATTCGAATTATTTTCAAAGTTATAGCTATCACCACTTTTCGAAATTCCTTTTAATGATTTTCTCACGATTGGTCAAACCGATGGTATCTTCTACCAAACGACGATTCTAACTTTTGCAAAAAAAAATTTTTTTGTATGATGTTGTTGTGCATTTCATTAGTAACTATTGGCAAACAAAAATTTTTTTGGCATTTACATTTTTTTACAGACTAGTAAATTTTTTATGAAATTTTGTTTTTCTCTACGTACTGTGGACTATGAAGACAAAAAATGTAAATAACTTCCGCTCCCTTAAACATCATACAAAAGCGCCATCTCGCCACGATGGAGAAGTTAAAAATTGCGAATAATGTTTGCAAAATTTTTGCCAATTTTCATCGTTCTCGAATTTTCAAAAATGCCTCCCTTGAAAGTGGGCGGTACCACGCCCACTTTTTAAAATTTAACAGAAAATCATAATAGAATGATTAGAGAGATTCACCTATGAAATTATATCATTTTATCAATTTCAGCTACCGATATAAGTCAGTTTATGTGAACTTCGAAATTTTCGATATCGAAAAAGGGAGCGTGGTTATCATCAGATTTCGCCCATTTTCAATAGCAACCTACCTTGGCCAAAAGGTAACCCGTATACGAAATTTCATGCAAATGTCTCAATTTTTACTCAAGTTATCGTATACACAGACGGACGGACGGACGGACGGACGGACGGACAGACGGACAGACGGACGGACATGTCTTAATGGACTCCTCTTTTCAACCTAAGAACTTTCATATATGGAACTCTATATCTATCTGGATTATTTTGTGCCGTTACGTACTACCGTTATGTGAACAAAATTAATATAGGTACCCTTGTACTAGTACTAGTACACTGGGTATAAAAATAAAAGAAAAGAAAAAAGAGGAGAAAAGCAATAAAATAAAATAAAATGAAATAAAATGAAATAAAATGAAATAAAATGAAATAAAATGAAATAAAATGAAATAAAATGAAATAAAATGAAATAAAATGAAATAAAATGAAATAAAATGAAATAAAATGAAATAAAATGAAATGAAAGGAAATGAAATGAAATGAAATGAAATGAAATGAAATGAAATGAAATGAAATGAAATGAAATGAAATGAAATGAAATGAAATGAAATGAAATGAAGTGAAATGAAATGAAATGAAATGAAATGAAATGAAATGAAATGAAATGAAATGAAATGAAATGAAATGAAATGAACTGAAATAAAATGAAATGAAATGAAATGAAATGAAATGAAATGAAATGAAATGAAATGAAATGAAATGAAATGAAATGAAATGAAATGAAATGAAATGAAATGAAATGAAATGAAATGAAATGAAATGAAATGAAATGAAATGAAATGAAATGAAATGAAATGAAATGAAATGAAATGAAATGAAATGAAAAGAAATGAAATGAAATGAAATGAAATGAAATAAAATGAAATGAAATGAAATGAAATGAAATGAAATGAAATGAAATGAAATGAAATGAAATGAAATGAAATGACATATAATAAAATAAAATAGAATAAAATAAAATAATATAATATAAAGAAAAATAAAATAAAATAAAATAAAATAAAATAAAATAAAATAAAATTAAATAAAATAAAATAAAATAAAATAATATAAAATAAAATAAAATAAAATAAAATAAAATAAAATAAAATAAAATAAAATAAAATAAAATAAAATAAAATAAAATAAAATAAAATAAAATAAAATAAAATAAAATAAAATAAAATAAAATAAAATAAAATAAAATAAAATAAAATAAAATAAAATAAAATAAAATAAAATAAAATAAAATAAAATAAAATAAAATAAAATAAAATAAAATAAAATAAAATAAAATAAAATAAAATAAAATAAAATAAAATAAAATAAAATAAAATAAAATAAAATAAAATAAAATAAAATAAAATAAAATAAAATAAAATAAAATAAAATAAAATAAAATAAAATAAAATAAAATAAAATAAAATAAAATAAAATAAAATAAAATAAAATAAAATAAAATAAAATAAAATAAAATAAAATAAAATAAAATAAAATAAAATAAAATAAAATAAAATAAAATAAAATAAAATAAAATAAAATAAAATAAAATAAAATAAAATAAAATAAAATAAAATAAAATAAAATAAAATAAAATAAAATAAAATAAAATAAAATAAAATAAAATAAAATAAAATAAAATAAAATAAAATAAAATAAAATAAAATAAAATAAAATAAAATAAAATAAAATAAAATAATAAAATAAATAAATAAAATAAAATAAAATAAAATAAAATAAAATAAAATAAAATAAAATAAAATAAAATAAAATAAAATAAAATAAAATAAAATAAAATAAAATAAAATAAAATAAAATAAAATAAAATAAAATAAAATAAAATAAAATAAAATAAAATAAAATAAAATAAAATAAAATAAAATAAAATAAAATAAAATAAAATAAAATAAAATAAAATAAAATAAAATAAAATAAAATAAAATAAAATAAAATAAAATAAAATAAAATAAAATAAAATAAAATAAAATAAAATAAAATAAAATAAAATAAAATAAAATAAAATAAAATAAAATAAAATAAAATAAAATAAAATAAAATAAAATAAAATAAAATAAAATAAAATAAAATAAAATAAAATAAAATAAAATAAAATAAAATAAAATAAAATAAAATAAAATAAAATAAAATAAAATAAAATAAAATAAAATAAAATAAAATAAAATAAAATAAAATAAAATAAAATAAAATAAAATAAAATAAAATAAAATAAAATAAAATAAAATAAAATAAAATAAAATAAAATAAAATAAAATAAAATAAAATAAAATAAAATAAAATAAAATAAAATAAAATAAAATAAAATAAAATAAAATAAAATAAAATAAAATAAAATAAAATAAAATAAAATAAAATAAAATAAAATAAAATAAAATAAAATAAAATAAAATAAAATAAAATAAAATAAAATAAAATAAAATAAAATAAAATAAAATAAAATAAAATAAAATAAAATAAAATAAAATAAAATAAAATAAAATAAAATAAAATAAAAATAAAATAAAATAAAATAAAATAAAATAAAATAAAATAAAATAAAATAAAATAAAATAAAATAAAATAAAATAAAATAAAATAAAATAAAATAAAATAAAATAAAATAAAATAAAATAAAATAAAATAAAAAAAAAAAAAATAAAATAAAATAAAATAAAATAAAATAAAATAAAATAAAATAAAATAAAATAAAATAAAATAAAATAAAATAAAATAAAATAAAATAAAATAAAATAAAATAAAATAAAATAAAATAAAATAAAATAAAATAAAATAAAATAAAATAAAATAAAATAAAATAAAATAAAGTAAAATAAAATAAAATAAAATAAAATAAAATAAAATAAAATAAAAAATAAAGTAAAAAGAAGTAAAAAAGGTAAAATAAAACAAAGTAAATTTAAATGAAATAAAAAAATTTAAATGAAATAAAAAAAGAAAATAAAACAAAGTAAAATAAATTAAAAGTAAATGAAATAAAATAAACTGAAGCAGAATATGTAAAATGAAAAGAAAAAAAAAAGAAAATAAAATAAAACAAAAAAAATAAAAAAAAAATTAATTAAATTAGATAAATTAAAAAAAAATTCAAATTAAACTAAGCTTAACCAAAATAAAGACAGCAATAATAAAATAAAAAAAACCGCGTGTAGCCAGTACACGTGAAAGAAGTTAACTTCTTAAATTCAGAAATAACGAAATTTGAATAAGGTGTATTCGAGAATAGTTTAGATTCACAATTTCTTAAGCCTCAATGACATAAATCTTTATTTCGACTTTGCCTCGGACTTTGACTTTGACAGATAAGTTAAATATACATGCTTAAACGAAACATGTCATACAGAAAACCCCAACCTTGTGTTAAAATTTGGCAAACTCAAATTTTGCTTGTTTGACAATCAGATGTTTTATCCAAATCGGTGCAGCAGCTGACTTAGCTGAACGCATGTGCAACAGTTTATACACACATCCTCTTACAACAGGAGCGTGTGAAAAATGCTATCAAAAATAGATATCTGTAATAATAAACAATTCTATGTGCCCTTAGTTTTCTATGTAAAAAAGGCAAGAAAAAATACAAACTTGTATCTCTTTGAATGCGTGATATTGCGCCATATTGCTATCAGCAGAAATCTAGCCACGCAACTGAATACAGTCGTTTTCTAATGAATGCAATTTATTGCAACCAACACATGAAGTGAACACCTGCCTAAAGGAACATTCTAGTAGTTGAACGTATGTACATACGTTTTTGTATGTGTATGCGTATTTGTTGGAAAAATTGTATAAGAGTATCCTGCAGTGAAACACTAAAGTATGTATAAAAAATGCGTCTGTGGAAGAATACTTGCAAAAAATTATTCCAGGATTACTGCAAACCAACCCGAGATAAAGAGTGTGTAGGTGTACTTTAAGAAACACATAAGGAGTCCCCCGACACATAAGGAGTCCCCCGAAAGAGTAGGATATCGCCATGTACCTATATTTTACCTACTTTTTGACAAAAAAAAAAAAAAAATTTGGAGTACTTTGATACTTCTTAAGAAGTATTCTTCACATGTTTGAACGGGGTATTTCCGCTTTTTTTACACTGCACTAGGGTATGATAGCAAAAATAACTGTGCTATTAAAGTGTCACTAAGTGAATAAGTGTGATATGTGCGCCACTCTTCTCTTGCTCGTGCTGTGTCAAAGTTCAGCAGAGCAAAAATGAAAAAGCGATGTAAAAAACGGGCGAAGTAACTTCCGATAAAGGATGTCAAGTGGAAATTTGTGTAAATACTGTGTTTATGAGTGTTTGAGTGTGTGTGTGTGTGTCGCATCTATAGATATATCCGACATGACATCATCCTTGCCATGTAACCAAAAAAAGTAAGACAGATAAGTTAACCTAGCGACAAAACATGCAATAAGCGTGCTATTCGCATAAAAAGCAAAATTTGCAAGCGTGTGAAACTACTAAAGCTATAAGTGAAAAAGAATTGGAAATGCGAAATCATAGAATATACATATGAAAGAGAATGACAAATACTAGAAAAAACTGCATTACTCACAGTGTGATGAAGCAAAGATTTGTAAGCGAAATCAAATATGCGCTTTACTCAGCGTGCAAATTGAAAGCAAGTTGTGGGAAAAATGCCAAAAAAATGCTTCACTGAGTCACAAAAAAAATTAAAATTTTAGCTTTGAAAGGTATTTTTAGCTTTGAAAGGTATTGTATACCCAGTAAATTGAGTTTTAGATGACCCAAGAACACTGTAAAAAAAAACTAGGCATGATAATTTAAGCTGGTAGTTCAAGTTTTGTTTGAATTTTTGAATTTTTAAAGCTTACTATCACACAGATGCGTTGGTTGGTAGTATACTTCCATATCTTAAAGTTTCGTGATAATTAATTGAACATATCTTTCTCTCGAAAATATGCTTCCTAGATTTTTCGATCCAACTCACGGTAGCGTTCACTTACTCTCCTCGTCGATTATGATGCCTATAAATAAGTCCTAAAGATTTATACTTTTGATAAAAAAAAATTGTTTTTTTATCTCGAATTAGTGTATTGAGTATGTATTTAAAATGTTCATAGAACTTTCTACAAATTCTCATTTCCCAAAGGCATGTTAAATATTGCTCAATAGTTAAAGACTGTTAAATAAAATGTTCATAGAACTTTCTACAAATTCTCATTTCCCAAAGGCATGTTAAATATTGCTCAATAGTTAAAGACTGTTAAATAAATTTGAGTCAACAAATTTAAAATAACCAATAAAGATTTATTGTACCAATTCAAGTAAAATATTTTGACACCCGCAGTACATGGAGACAATTTTGAAGACTTGCACGTCGCTCTAATGAAATTTATGTGCTTTAATTTGGAAGATTTAGTTGAAATTCATAAAAGTTACAAACGCCTGCTAACATATTTTTTGTGGACTTTATATGTTTTAAACTTGAACAAGCGCATAACTTCCGCACAAACTTCAAAAACTCCATGTGAGCAGATCTGTTTTCTGCATTTTGTCCTGGAGCGAAAATTTCCAACTGAAATAACGTACAGCCTAATGCATACGCATGTGTAGCACAACTCTGAGTTTGTTGCGCATATAAAAAATAAATTATAGCACACACAGATGTACATATGTACATTTCAACATTTAACAAGCTTTGTTAGAAGGCACGCTATATACTGACTGCTGCTGCGGCAAGGATGAGAGGATATCTTTATTTGTTGAGTAAACAATACTAACACGTATCTCTTAGCTGTAAATTTACAGAGACTGACACCTACATGTGTATTTTTAGATTATCAGTGAAGTAAAAATGCAAACTAACCAGCACACAATGCAGTTTATTTCTTTTTATTTCACCCATTTTTCTTATTTTATTTATTTTATTTTTTATTTTACTTTATATTATTTTGCTTTGCCTTATTTTATAAATTTTTTTTTTCTTTATTTTTTATTTTTTATTTATTTATTTTTTCATTTCATTTCATTTTATTTTATCTTATTTTATTTTATTTTTTTTTAACTTCATTTTATTTTATTTTAATTTATTTTATTTTATTTTATTTTATTTTATTTTATTTTATTTTTTTTTTTTTTTATTTTTTTTAATTTTTTTTATTTTTTTTTATTTTATTTTATTTTATTTTATTTTATTTTATTTTATTTTATTTTATTTTATTTTATTTTATTTTATTTTATTTTATTTTATTTTATTTTATTTTATTTTATTTTATTTTATTTTATTTTATTTTATTTTATTTTATTTTATTTTATTTTATTTTATTTTATTTTATTTTATTTTATTTTATTTTATTTTATTTTATTTTATTTTATTTTATTTTATTTTATTTTATTTTATTTTATTTTATTTTATTTTATTTTATTTTATTTTATTTTATTTTATTTTATTTTATTTTATTTTATTTTATTTTATTTTATTTTATTTTATATTATATTATTTTATTTTATTTTATTTTATTTTATTTTATTTTATTTTATTCTACTTGAGTATTTGAGTAAAATAAAATTCTTTATGTGCCATTATTTTTTGTCATTTTGCAGTATGGCAACAAGTATGTTTAACAGCAGAGAACAAAGGATTTTTCGCTTTAAACATTGCAAAGACAAAACTTACATACATTTATGTATGTGAACTGGTACATACATATGTATACAAAAGTTAACTCGTACAACATTCTTGCATGAATATAATATGAAAGCCGCAAAAAGCTTAAAAAGTCGTAAAAGCGTTTCACAAGTACCAGCTTTTCATGTGGTATGAATTTAATAGCTATAAATCGCTCGGTTTTGCCACCTAACATTGGACTCTTTTTGTTTTTTCTCACGCGCTATATCCTCCACTCGTATCAGTGACACTTTCACTACATCTAGGAGCGTTGTTTTTAGCAAGCACGCGTACTCGTATAGGCAGCTTGATGCTTGCAGCCAACAGCTCTTTTAACGACACATGAAGCTGTCTCACTGATGATACTTTCAAAAGTGCATGTCCAAGAGCTAACACAACGTCAACATGGCTCACAGCGGAAATGAGAGAGGATATGTGATAAAAACTCACGTTGGTATACGTAACAACAAAAGCGGTGGTGGTGGAAAGCATTGGAAGAGTTTTTCCTTTGGTTGAATAGCTATAAAAGTGAGCGTGCGGCATGGCATGGTAATGCAGTTGTCGCTGTAAATTTATGTTTATGGTCGTATAGGTGTGAATTAGATGCGAATAATTAATGTAAATTTTAAACACTCTCACATGCGTACAATATGTTTTTTACGTATGTATGCAAGTGTAGTACACATACCTACTACATAGTAAGAGTACTTTAAATATACAGAAAATGGATTTAATAAGTTTCTAATTTAATGGTAAAAAGTAACAAATGTTCCATTGTATTGTGTTCAAGTTCAAATTTAAAAGACCTCCTTTATAAGGTTGTCGTGGAACAAAGGCCATATCCTTCTAGAGAGACTTCTTCGAGGCCTCTCTATACATTAGCAGAGATATATAGATATATTTTTTCGCCGATAGAGGACTTTAAACTTTATCGTTTTCCACATGTTTCTTCCATCGGTGTGGGGTCTCCCTGTTTCTCAGCTTCTACCAGTACATTGGCGCAACGTTGAACTATGCACAGTGTGCGATCTACCCGTGCAGTTTATATAATCCATCATTAAATCTTCTTCGGCATTATCCCGTGACAATTCGCAGAGCTCACTACATCTTTCAAATAACCTATATCTCGAATACTCCGATAGCTGTCCATCTAATTTTGCAAACGTGTCCAGCAACAGCAGGACGTATACAATCTTACTAATATTATAAATGTGAATGTAGCGATGTTTGGATGTCCAGACGTTTCTCAATAACGTGAGAATGGCAGGACGGATTTTGTTGAAATTTGGTAGGCAGACAGCTAATAGTCTGGAAGGAGGTTTGGCTATTTTTTTTTTTTAATTTTAGGGGGTCTGGCCATGCTAGGGACCGTTACTTTTCGATTTTTTGTTTTTCCCATATAATTCTGAGTACACTTGACCTAAACTTATGATGTTTCGCATACAGGTATAGAAACTTCGTACAATATGGGTATCAAACAAAACTGGAAGGTCCTAGGTTCCATTTGGGCTTCGATATATTTCGATAAGTTTATCGATAACTGAGTTATCGAAGAAAATGTGATTGCCCAAAAACCTTAAAATTGCCCTACAATATGGGGATCAAACGAAGGGGCATGACCCCAGGTTTCATTTGGACTTCAATATATTTCGATAAATTGATCGATAACTGAGTTATCGGTGAAAATGTGATTGCACAAAAACTTTAAAATTGCCCCACAATATGGGTATCAAATGAAAGGGCATGGCCCCAGGTTTCATTTGGACTTCGATATATTTCGATAAATTTATCGATAACTGAGTTCTCGGTGAAAATGTGATTGCCCAGAAACCTTAAAATTGCCCTACCATATGGATATCTATTGAAAGGGGATGGCCACAGGTTTCATTTGGACTTCGATATATTTCGATAAATTTATCGATAACTGAGTTACCGGTGAAAATGTGATTGCCCAAAAACCTTAAAATTGCCCTACAATATGGATATTAAACGAAAGGGGATGGTCCAGGTTTCATTTGAACTTCGATATATTTCGATAAATTTACCGATTACTGAGTTGTCAATAAAAATGTGATTGCCCAAAAACCTTAAAATTGCCCTACAATATTTGTATGCTGAATGAAACCTAACATTTGGACTTCGATATATTTCGATAAATTTATCGATAACTAAGTTATCGGTGAAAATGTGATTGCCCAAAAACCTTAAAATTGGCCTACAATATGGGTATCCAACGAAAGGGGATGGCTCCAGGTTTCATTTGGACTTCGATGCATTTCGATAAATTTATCGATAACTAAGTTATCGGTGAAAATGTGATTGCCCAAAAACCTTAAAATTTCCTCACAATATGGGTATCAAAAGAAAGGGAATGGCCCCAGGTTTCATCTGGAATTCGATATATTTCGATAAGTTTATCGATAACTAAGTTATCGGAGAAAACGAGATGGCTCAAAAACCTTAAAATTACCCCAAAATATGGGGTATCAAACGAAGAGTTATCGCTCAAAACGTGATTGCCCAAAAACCTGAAATTATTTAATCAATCTACATTTCCCCATTGATGGGAATTTTGTAAATTTTAAATACCCTTGGCAAATGCTTCAGAATTCAATATAATATTATATAAATATCAAAGTTTGAAGTTTAGATGAACTATTCGATAAATGCTTTCTGAGACATTAATATCAAGACTTAAAACCAAAGCAATATTTAACTTTAGAAAACTTACTTTCAATCGATTTCAAGGATATGTACATATGTATATTTAACTAAATTTTTGAAACCCGTTTTTCAATACATACAATTTTTTCAAAACTCGAGGAACATAGAGACAAATTGTTGATCTTCCAACAGTTTTTTATTTGATCAATTTACCTTACTTGGTGAACTTCGACGACCGAATTCTTATCTAAAATGTTGAAAGTGTACTTCGCAAGGGCGGGCAAGACCGCGGGTATATACTAGTACGTACATAACTTAAAGAGTCTTGCTTTCATTCGTCGAGAAAACACCTCCTTTTTCTCAATTGTCTGCTGATTCCAAAGCCGCACTTGTTGTAAAAAGTGATTCTCCATTGAAATTGTAGGCTAAAGTTGTTACTGATATTCATACTAATAGCTTTCAGATAAAGGAAATCTTTTGAAAGTATTGCTGCCAAGAGTAGCGTGGTGTGCAAGACAAAAAGGCGTTGACTGTTTTCGTGATCAGATCATGTAAGATTACCACCAAACAATTTTTTTTTCAAATTCCTTCCTAATAAGGGGTAGAAAGCAAGGCTGTACAACAAAATAAACAAAATTTTTTTGAAAGTAACGTTATCAAAAAAAAATATTTAAAAAAAATTTTGCTCCGCTAGCATCAAAAACAAAATCAAGAATTTTCGTTTCTATTTGATATTTCCTAGTAGGAAGTTTTTCGTCCGACATTTGTGCAAATCATCCTTCACTATTAAACATATCCTGAAACAATCAACATATCTACCTCTAGACCTAATATAGGAAATCAAATGGGTCACGTTGTGTTCGACGAATGACATATAATCGCTCGCTTGCCAGAAGCATGAATGTGGCAAATTTAAAATTTTTGTAAATCGTATTTGAAGGTTTATTCCTCTCGCAAAATTTTAAATTTTGTTTTTGTACATAAATATGCTTTTGCAGCTTATATTCTCATTATACTATTTCTACTGGTATAGTCTTAACGTTAATATTCCTTCAAATCCTCGATATTCGGCACATTCATGTTTTAAAAATTTTCAGAAACATGATTGTATTGCACTGAACGACAGACACCATGACCTATACGTAACAATCTTGCTACACATTCATGCTTCAGGCGAAACGAAAAATTAAAAACTCAGTTTTTAAACATTTTTGTTGCGTCAGAAACATGAATGTATAGCACACTCTTTTTTCTGGCACAATTTTCAGAGATTGTACTACACATTCATGAAAATCGCATTGGAAATTTCCGGGGTTCCTTTGCTTTGGAAACCCAGGATTTTCGTGAATTGTAGAGAAACTCTAGCAAGAGTACACAGAGAAAAATGACTTGGGAATGGATAAAAATTTACTGTGATTTTGGTTGCATCAACAGATATTTTGGTTGATATGACCAAATCACTGTCAATTCTTATCCATCACCAGTTCAATTTTCTCTGTGTGTAAAGTGTCGATTCTCAAAAACACTTTTGATTGCACACACACAAAAAGCGACTTAGCATAAAGTTAAAAAAGAAAAGAATAACTTATTTGAGCTATCTCTCTTGATATGAAAAAAAGGATATCATTCACTTGGGTATTATCATTTTTTTCTTTTTCTACATCTTTTTTAGACATCATTTCTTGTTCCAACAATAATTATCATTTTAAACTGTTATTAGGCAAAATAAATGAATAACTTAATAAATGCAAAATCAACATTATTTTATAGCATTAATATTGCTTTTCTTTTGAATTGTATGCTCTACTCATACCAATAAACACTTTCAAACTGAATGGTAGGAATGAAAGTGGAAAAACCACATAATATAAATTTATTTCCAACACGCACACAGTAGCAAAATTCTGTAAATAAATACTCTCGTCCACGTACATACCGCATTTGTTTTTGTCTTTCACGCTGCCAGTTCCCAGCAGAAAGGTAGAAAAGTCAACATAAAAATTCCGGAAATGTGCGTTTACCAAGTGGCCACAGCTTGGCCAATGCTCTACAATAACAACAACATTTCACCCCCTTGGCAATAGCGACTACTTTACGGTTCTAAGCTATCTTTGTCGTAATACTTATACACTTTTTCCACATCAATCTTTCAGGTAATCTTTCTGAACATTTTCCAAACGCCATTTTATCATAATCACAGCGAAATGCATTCGTTGAAACGACGTCACTATCCAAACAAAAAGGTGAAATATGGCAGCGTTAAAAAAAATGGTAGCCAAGAAATGAGGACCTATCCAAATGATTATGTACTTATGAGTTAGTAAGGAAAAAAACAGCCAGAGTTAAGTGTTATTGGTGCTGAATTGAAATGAACAGTGAATGAAAGGCAATAAAAATGGCCGAGTCGACTTATTCTAATGTTAGAGAAAACTCTGCAAAAGGGAAATAATAAAAAGAAGTTAGTGAAAAGTGGGTAAAGCATTTCCAACTTCAAAGTTTATAAATTAATTTTATTGCTATTTTCAAAGGAGCTGTTGAGTGCTAGTAAGAGAGAGATAGTTTGTCGTTTATACGGTTAGAAGCCAATGTAATAAGTAATTAAGAAAAAAAAAGATGAACAAACCTTTCACCAAGCTTTACATGCATCTTTAGCTACCTTCTAGTTTAACAAAGTTATAAGTACCTTAAAATCCCGTATTCCTGTTATGTTATGTGATGAGACCTGGCTTGCCAGATTGGAACGCCATCGGACCTGGAGATTTGTGTACCTTTCATATGTTTGTAACTATTATAAGCATATCTGTTTTGTGAAATATTCATAATTTGTCGGAACCAACAAGATCGGAATAATATAACATACATACATATGTATATCCTACATACAATCGATTGTTCCCATAAACCGGCTCAAGTTTTAACTACTGGAATTAAGGAACTAGGACCATAAAATAACATGAGACCGTAAAATTTGTAGTAGTTTGAAAAGTTTAGTGATAGGAATACTGTTTAAAAATTGTGCTAGAAAACTCGGGTGATGAAAGAATAATCCCTAACAGACATCCGATCGGACGAGCATATCTTTTGTCACATCCTAACATTCACATTTAAATATAATTTTATTATGATATGATATAGGAAAATTACATATTGTAAAATTTTCCTTTGATTGATTTCTTTCACGCTATCTTAGTTTATCAAATACTTGAGGACCTGCTGGCATATTAATATATTGATTTCATTAATCACATCAAGGTTGAAATCCATGCGACTTGTTCATCAAAAATTCAGAACTGTTAATTAATTAATTATTAATGAAGCGCTGGGAGCTGAGATTGGCAATGTGTTTATTGGTTGGATGGGATGGTGAAATATTTACACTACATGTCCGAACTTTTTATATCATCAATATCATATCGAATTTTCAAAACGCTTTTGTTGTTTTAACATGTATGTGTACATATTTTTGTTATCGATACACACCTTTTTAATGCAATACTTTTGAGCAAACTTTATTTCACTGTACTGACAATCAAAACATTGTCTATATACAGGCTATATTAAAGTCCTTTCTTAAAAACTTTAAAAAACAAAAACAGAGTTCTCATGAAAAGGAGAGCAGTACCAAGTTACGCACATATTGATAAAAGGGATAGACATAGCTACCTACATAAAAAAGGTACTCAAATTGACTTCTTAATGAATTTAGCTATTACCGTAAGCACAAAAAACTCTTTCTTCCTAGAAGGCAAGAAAATACTACAAGAAACAAGTAAGGGAGTCTAAGTTTGGATAAACCGAACATTAAATACCCATTCCATTTCGGAAGTGGGCAAGGTTGGAAAGCGATTTCGTCCAATTATATCAGGTATACTCCTTTTTGTGCTAGTATACCTTGTACGAAATTTCATCGTTCTACCGTAATCAGTTTAAAAGTTATGATGATTTTATCCAAATTACTCCAAACAACACTAGTACGATTTGTGCCAATTTTTATCGTTCTATCGTAATCAGTTTAAAAGTAATGACTAGTCCTTTTTTTTTTCTTCCTCAAAAATGGGCGGTGCCCACTATAAAAAATTTATGAAAAAATCATTAGAGGATGACCTATAGAATTCGATTTTCGAAATTTTCGATATCGAAAAAGGGCGCGTGGCTATCATCCGCATTAGCCCATTTTCAATAGCAACCTACCTTGGCCAGAAAGTAACCTGTATACAAAATTTCATGCAAATATCTCAATTTTTACTCAAGTTATCGTGTACACAGACGGAGAGAATAAGCCTTAATGAACTTTTTTTTTCAACCTAAGAACTTTCATGGATGATAGAATGAAATGGGGTGTGGTTGTATAGTTGGGTAAGCAGCTCCAGCTTTGCGACCTTGCTCAATCCCGACTCTTGCGTCCTCGTTCGTGCACTCTGGACAACGTGAACTATATATGCTCGCGCCAGAAAGAGAGGGAGCCCCGGTGGGGCCATTTTGGCATATTTGGTTTAAGGGCTCACCGAGGTCTTTTTCGCAGCGCCTGTTCACCTCGTGATGCGGCTGCAAGCGGGTGTCTGTCTTGGAGCAAGCGGCTAGCTATATAAATGTGTGAACATTTTTTCAAAGCCCCGGAGACGGGTTGTGTGCCCGCCACGTAAAAAACACTTCCAATGAAAACTCGGCCAAAATCGGCTAAGCGGTTAAGCGGCAGTAAATGACGCAAGCCAAGATTATTATTAGATTATAAGAACTTTCATATATGGAACTCTATATCGATCTCGATTATTTTGTGCCGTTACGTAGTACCGTTATGTGGACAAAATTATAATACCCTTGTACTAGTACTAGTATGCTGGGTATAAAAAGATAAACAGGTCAATAGAGTAAAATCAATGAAGTAGTCGTGGTGGTAAAAACAAAGTGTCTGTGTAGACACCACACGCAATTGAAGTGAAACCTCTTAAGAACGACTGCAATTATAGTGATTTCTTGACCCGCATAGCAGCTTCGGATAGTGGATTTTAGTAGCATATAATTACCATACAACACTATCAGTAGTATATTTCAAGCCCACTAAGCCACTGTCGATCATCTTTCTTCAACGTTGAGTGAGTCCGCAAGTCTTTAGAGCAGGCCAAGGTAGCTAGTGAGACAATTGTTCGAAAATGTAAGAACCAAACGCACACACATTATTACGCTCTTTTCTCGGCGTATTCAGCAATGACATTGTTACTGTGCTTGTGATCCTGCTGTGATTGCACTGACCAATCAATGGATGTGTTATACGCTGTTGCTTCGGTACTAGTTAGTGAGCTACAGTGTATAAAGAGAACATAATTTAATTTATGTGATGACCGCTCTTTCACTAATATAGCCTCAAGTCCAATTTTGCCGGTACCTGCTTTAGAGTCACGCAAGAATTATATCAATACTAGATGGGTTAATATTATTTCGTATATAGGTAAAAAACCCCATCTATAAACACTTCTCTCCTAGACACTATAAGTTTTATACGATGCTTAACGTATGTAATACTGACGTATTCACCTCAAAAAACGAAAATGGCCAACGTAAGCTATTAAAAATCTAATAATAGCAAGGTCTTTGATATAAAAAAGGCGAAGGTTGTCGAGCGTAAGCAATTTACAAGCATTACAAAATGTCAAGGAAATAAAAACCCGAAAATTGAGTAGAACACGCAAAAAAGTGGTTAAAGTGCACGAGAATCCATGATATTAATACCCACGTAATAACGAGTGTGTGTAGGTGTTTTTTGCCTTAGTGTTGAAAGGTTTCACTTTAAGTGAGTAAAAGATTGGCAGGGATACTTGCTAGCAGGTAATTTGCTTTGACCTAGTGTTAAGGTAAGGCTAAAAGTATTATGACTAAGAATAGTTAAATTGGTGAGCTGTTGGTTGTACGTACATACTTACGAGTACGTAGGAATATACAGAGCCAATTTGTATGTTTGTATATTGAAAGTTACTCCGGCCGGCAGTAATCAAAACTTGAATGTTCAACCCAAATCACTATGTTTAACATGCGTTGACTTAAGTTGACTCTCTATGCCATAAAGTTTTATATATAAATTATATAGTAGATACTATAATGGGTAATTGTTGTACGTAATAAATGAAGGTAAATTAGAGGGCCAACATTTTGGCCATGACTTTTAATTGAATTCATCAAGGATGTTAGGTTAGGAATATTAAGTTCGAATTTCTTTAAAGTAAAAATTAAATACTTTTAAAGCTCGTAAGTATTTTCCAGAATTTTTGTATTCGATTTCTGTTGATAGAGTTTTAATGTATCTATATAGTATTTGCGGGTGTATAGCTTTTGCCTACCGAAAGCTTTCGACAAGGTCTCTGGCTGATGTTTTGACACCCAAAATCTCTCTAATGATTTGCACTGAACAGGAGTTCACTGAAAAAGTTCAGGCCTTACAAATATTTAAATTATATTAGTAGAAAGTAGAGAGGGGCGTCGTGCGTGACACAAAACTCGTGTGTCCATGTGCTCGTGTTTGAAAATGCGATTTCGTGTCGTGACCGTGCTTGGTGCGAAATCCAAAAAAAAAAACACGAAACGAAAATTCGCTATATTCCTAGCTGAGATAGGTTGTTATTTGGAACCAAATTTTCAAATAGATCATTGCTGTTAAAAGTTCGGAAATATATTAGAGGGGGTTTATTTGTAGGAGAGTGAAAAATCCGAAAAATGGACAGTGTGCAAAATCTTTTACGAAATCTTTTAGAGAGTTTTTATTCTTTTCGTGCGTGTCGGGTTTTAGTGATTTTTTCCCGTGCGTGTTAGTGCCTACTTCATAAATTCTGTTTCGTGTCCGTGTCGTGTCGTGTAGCAAAAATCATGCACGCGCCCATCTCTAGTAGGAGGTTTATTTCTTAAAAGAACACGTCTTTTTGTGATCAGCATTGTGTTCTAAGAGCTTACCAGTGAAAACTTTTATCCAATCCCCTCGAAGGCTTCCATCTATGTGGTATTGAAAAATATAGGATGTCTTTATTGCTGCTTCCAAAAATATAAACCCCATATCACTTGCACCATCTAGAAATAGAAAGATCAAAGTGGATTGCTAAAAAACGACTTAACTGTTTATTTCTTTGTATACATATGTGTTTTGGCTTATGCTCTTTAATATTTTGACTTTTTATCTAAATATAACTCTCTGGAAACCATTTCTTCAATCCCCATTGAAAACACATTTGCGAAGCACTCCCAAGCGTTGACCACAATCAGCATACAAGCAAATATCTATGTATGTGTATAGAATATACACGGATATATGCACATTGGGGTCTTCCGCTTCCGGCAATTTAATATCTGCCACTGTTTGTCTGATAAGCTTGCTTAGTATCTTCCGTTGAGGTTTGGTCAATTTTCTACCAACCACGTGTTTGCCAGTTGCTTACATAAATATTTTTGTTTGCATGGCTATTTACGCAGTAAATGATATTAGGAGAAAGCTCATGTACTCACAAAATGATTTGCGTAGGCATTTCGGAGAAAACTCATTTTAGTGTTTTGGGATAGATGTGGATAAGAAACAAGAGGCGATCGGGAGAGTTCTGAACATAAAAAAAGGAAGAGCTTAGTCAAGGTTTCGATTGGGTAATAATGAGATCACGAAGCAATTTAAGTTTCCACGACAGAGAAGAGCCAATGAAGTTTTAAAATGTATGCAAATGGTAGATTTGCATTTCAAAAATTGGAATGAAATGAGCGAAACAAGTTTCAAGGAAAATGGGTGTCTCTATTTTTCGCATTAATCAATTTTATGGCTAACAAAAATACATGTTTGAATATAATATAATATAATATGAATATAAAAACTAACTGCTAAAAGAATCGTACGTGTCTATCAGCAAGACAAACTACTACACTTCAGTTTTCTGCTTCGAAAACTAATACAGTTTGCATAGAAAATTACCCAAAAATGATCCCAAAATGATCCCAAAATGACCCCAAAATAACCCTTAAATGATCCCAAAATGATCAAAAAATCACCCCAAAAATGACCCTCAAATGATCCAAAAGTAATTCCTAAATGGCCTAAAAACACCCTTAAATGTACCCAAAACCTTAGTTGGTATATCGGCG
Organism: Campiglossa producta; assembly: GCA_964058755.1. Lineage (NCBI taxonomy): Eukaryota > Metazoa > Arthropoda > Insecta > Diptera > Tephritidae > Campiglossa > Campiglossa producta. Next base: position 43,998,666 of record CAXKVI010000001.1, on the reverse strand, counting down.
AAAAAAACATTTCATTTGATACCAATATTGGCTTATCTAGCTCCATAATTTAAAAAACTTGAGATAGGTGGCAACCCTGTACACCACCCAAGTGGCAACCCCCAAGTGGATGGTATTAGAATCCATCATACTATCTATATGCCAAATTTTATCCAAATCGGTCAAGCGGTACCCGAGATAGTCCGGATATATACCGCGGATAATATACCGCGGAAAGATGGCAACCCTTGGTTTAGTTGGTAGGCATGTCGCTGAAAATAACTTTCATTTGATACCCCTATTGGCAAATTTTGCTACAAAGTTAAAAAAATTGAGAAATCGTTTTAGTCAAGTTTTGGATATTTTCTACGATTTTATATCCAGCAAATTTTCCTTCGGTACTTTTATCTATATATTTGAAAATTGATTCCAAATTGTTCAGTAAAAACTATTAAGCTGTTAATTTAAGGCCTGTTTACATTGTTCAATTTTGAAATCAATTTTCGTCGCATGTGCCGTTGAGTTGACTACCCGTTTACATTAATCAATTTTTTTGAGAACTATTTGACGGTTCTTTACGTCATTTAAAAAAAATTCAATAAAAATTGTAAAAGACATTTATTCATTTTTTTTTTTTCACAACAGAATAAATAGTTATCTCCTCACTCTTTCCGATTTTTTAGCCGCAAGGAGCCTGACCATATCACCGGCAAAATCCTCCCCACGATGATGGAGCTGATGATGATGATGACAAAGAAACTTTGCTGACTACATACATATAAGGCTATTGGCTGACCAGTCTTTGACTATGCCGCACCCATATGGTCGCCCAACGTGCATAACACCAACTGGACGAAGTTACAAGTCTGCCAAAATACCACTATCAGAACTGCTACGGGATGTCTCCTCATGTCTCCTGAGTCTCACCTTCATCAAGAGGCAAAACTGCTCAATGTAAGAGAGCACGCGGAAATGCTTAGCAGACAATTCCTTCTGAACTGCCACAAGTCAGGACATCCAAACCGTCATCTTTTGGACACAGATCCGCCCCTGGGAGACATAAGGAAACATCTCCGTAAGCATTATGACGAGATCCGGCATCATATTACCTTGCCGTTTGATCTGCGGAATCATAAGCGGGCTCTAACCGACATCCACACCGAGTCGGTTGACACTTTTCAGTCACCATGGCATAGCTTAGGTCTGAATACAGTGTGAGGTTAAACTCTTACTTAACTTATCTAGACTGAATGATACTATTTCAAGCATATGCCCTGCATATGGTAGGATCCCCCATGATACCCTACTTCTCTTCAATTGTCCAATTGAACCTACTCTTCTAACCCCTCTATCCCTCTGTTCCAACCCTGTTGAAACTGCGCGTTTCCTTGGACTCCCGTTAGTAGAACTACCCAAGGGTTTGGGAAGTGTTATCGAATTAACAGTCCTTGTCCGGAAATCAAACCGCTAGCCTCCGTTATCCCCTTGCGGTACGTCCCGACTGTCGTAGCGATTTGTCACCAGTGAAACCTTCTCCATATGTAGGTCATGCTACCTCTCCTTCCGGAAGGATACGATTGGTAGTTAAAAATAAAATTACTTATCCAGACTGAGCCCAGATGTGCCGGCCGCATACTTCTCCTCGCGACACTAACCAATTATTCGCCTGCTCCTCGGAGCTTACTCTTCTTAAGCTAATTTCACGTTGGTCGAAACCTGTTGAAACTGCTTGATTCCTTGGATGACAATTTAGAACATACGCGTTACTTCTGGGCAGAAAAAGGCTTTTTTACAATACCAGCAACAACAGAGACCTAGTCCAGAAAATAAAGAATTATCTGACCTTTTCTAGCCATTGCAATGCTTCCAAAAGAAGGGAACAGCTCTTTCGAAGGATTTCTAATGGGAGCGAAGAGTAAGTATGGTGTCTTTCCGGAATCCAATAAGAGAGTGTGTATTAAGGGAGCAACCTAGGTGGGTGAGCGCACCACCCTGGGAGTCCTAACGGAGATTAGATGGTATAAACGCGCACGGTTTGCTCTGGATGTTGGTGATGAATGTGTAAAAAATAGCCGCACTCAACGCCAAAAAAAGAAACAATTTCATTTATATAATAATAAAATAAAAAAAAAAATAAAATAAACTGTACAAAATACTTTTCATTTCCTCATCGAGTAGCATGTCATTTAAGTTTTGTACAGTTTATTACTTTTTGGCAAGGCGAATTCATAAATGGTGGTAGCATGGCGAATTGGGCAATATTCGCTTCAGTTCGCCGTACATAAAATGTCAAAGTGAAAGAGGATACAAAATATCAACAATCACGTGTTTTCTTTTCAATTACAAACAATTGCTGTTAGAAAAGTAAATTTATTGCGTGTTTCGGCAATAAATGCTATTAAATATATACCATTTACTTAAACCGTGGTCATCGCGCACATTTCGTGAGTTTTATTATGTTTTGTGTAAATAATAAAGTAAATAAACGTGTTTCCGATTTCCTTTTATTGACAATTGCTGTATGCGAAAACAAGAAGAACAAGCAATCAGCTGTTCACTTGCGGGCACCATGTAAATGAATTCGCCTTGACTTTTTGGAAACGTTTGCTTTTTGTTTCTGACAATTCCAACAAAAAAAAATTTATAAACACAAACGTTTCAATTGATTGAAGAAAAATATAAGTGTTTGAATGTATGTTCATAGAGAACAAAATATTTTGTTTTATTTTGTTTTTTATTTTGGATGTAAATTTGAAAAAATGTATTTTACAGTTTTCAAAGTGAACTCAGCTTTTGGATTTTGTTTTGTAATGAACTATGAAAGTAATAAACAAAACGAAATAGTACCGTACAATAAAGTTTATTTTCGTACACTGTTTATATTTAATTAATTTATTATAAAATTTGTCAACAAAATTTGTAAACAAAATCTGACAAAAATTTACGAACGTAATTGTTCCAACTTTGATGCATGCAATTTTGCAAGACCCGTTGACACGAGTCAATTTTCAGAATCAACATGAAATTGAACGAAAAATTGAGCAATGTAAACGGGACTTTAGAGAGATTTCAGAATAGATCTCAAGCAGTTCTAACATCCCAATACTATTAAAACCGCATTACAATACACTGAGAGGAAATACAGTGTAAAAACGATGTCAAGTGGACAAAAAACAGCAATAATAGTCAGCTCTCCCTGAAAACTGTTGCAATGAAAATAAAAATGTTGTTTTAAAATTGAACAGATTTAATTTTCACAATAAATCATTGTTAAATTAAAAATATTATTTTTTGCCCAGCAACGGAATGTTCATTTTGGGCTGTAGATATTTCAAATCCTCTTGGAAATGTAATATTATCAAGGAGAGTAAGTTTTACGCGCTTTTTCCATGTACCATTACCATTTTGTGTGAAAGATGAAATTTTTTATTTTTTCATGCCGAAAAAATCTAGTCCTATGATAAGCGAAAAAAATGGTGTGTGTGTATATGTACATACGTACTCGTATGTATGTACAGGCGCACTCACAGAAAAGTTTAAAGTTTTTCATAACAAATTTAACCGCAAAAAAACTATGCCCCGAATTGCCAAATGAATAAAAACTTTATGGAATGCAACTACTATTTCACTTTTGAGTGAAATAATTTTTTTTGTTTCTAAAAAAAATATGTGAAAATTTGAGCACATCCATCGCCAATTCATTGAGTTATTTGCAGTTGTTGAAATGGAGCAAACTGCTGCGTAGTTTGACTTTTATCACACTCACTTTTTGTTTGTTCAAGATATATGTATGTAACTAGTGAAAAATGGGTGAGCTTGTGTGTAGCTGAACTTTTATCACACTCATTCGTTTTGTTCTTTTTTTTTTTAAAGTTCCCAAAACAATTTTTTTCGACCTCCATGCATCAATAAAGCATGCGCTGCAAGTCTGTGTTGCGTTTGTGGCATACAAAATATTTGCAAAATATTTGCTATAATTTTTTTCTTCGAGTATTTATCACTCTATACCAGGGCACGGCAGCATTGGAGGTGAGGGTGTAGTAGTGAAACAACGGTCATCGCACCAATCAAATTATGTAAGTGACTGAGCATAGATAACCACATCTATTGATTGGTCAGTGAGATCATAGCGCTCTCACGAGCCCACCAACAATTCCATTTTCGAGAGGTCGAGCAAAGAGGTAATAATTTGTGTGAATTGGTTTTCAGATTTTCGGACAATTGTCCCACTAGGTGCCTAGGCCTGCTCTATACTGAAGAGCTGTTCTTGATCGCCACTAAGCGAAATTAAAACGGATTTGAATGAAGTGCATATTAGATACACTTAAGCATTTGTGGAAACATTTTAAGATGATCCAATTATGACATACAATTATGAGTACATGGCTAAAAATTTGATCCGAAATTTGAAACTTTTTTGGGCTACATATATGACCAAATCAAATATGGTTTTTATGTTTAAGCTAGACCAGTTTTCAAGAAAACTGTTGAAATGTAAAGGGTTTAGACTTCAAACCAGGCATGTCTTAACATATTTTAAAAGAAAAACATTTCACTTTTTTCTTTTTTGGAAGAGACTCGAACCAAGACTCTTAGCATCAAACCCGACTGCTCTACCACTGTACTACATCACACACATAAATGTGGGAAAATGCAATCTTGAAAGCGCTTTCAAATCAAACCGAAAAGCTTCTAACTTCAAACCGAAAAGCTTTCATTTTAAACATAAAACATTTTAGTTTTAAGCCGAAAGGTTTCAAATTTCGAAAAGTTTTAATTTTAAGCCGACAAGTTTTAATAAAAATAAAATAAAATAAAAAACTTGGCAGGACTGGAGGCGAGGCGCTCTGAATGATAGCCGAGTGCTCTACCACTGATCCATGCCGCACCCAAAAGTTTCTAGGTTAACGGCACCCGTGCCGTTTTTTACGTAAAGTTTTTTCTAGCAACTTATTCAAAAAAGTCATTAAAATCGAAAATTACATATTATTAATATTTGGCTCATATTTAAAAGAGTGTGTAACAAATCTCCATCTTTGGATTTTGTAAAAGGATAACAGGATTCTTTGCAAGGAGAGAAATTTTGAAAATATCTTAGCATATTATGTAACAGTGCGTTTTCTAGCAAAAACAATTGAGTACATCTTGAAACTTTGTAATTATAGTGCACTTTTTATATGTCCTACACGGCGTATACGTAATATCTACCTGTTCTTTTCATATACAGGTATAATCTGAGCATCCGGTACAGAAAACTATACCGATTTAATAATTACGAAGTCCTTAAAGTCAAAATTGGGGGGTATGCTTTTAAATATAACAACTTTGAAATTACGGACAGGGCAGTATTTTCATTTAGATCTCAAATTGAAACCAAAAAAAAAAAAATTTTGCGTGCAATAAGGGCACTTCTCTGAAAATTATGTTTTGAGATATTCGTGTTTTAAACTTTTGGACCCTTGTAACTTTTTTCTTGTTTTAGTATATTGAAAACGGTTCTAATGTTAATTTTATATAGTTTATTATCTTTTTACTTGGTGAAGCTACAAGAGCGACACTCTACATCGCTAGCCATAAACGATGAAATAAAAAGGTAGATCCATGACCCTTTTTTCATATAACGATAAAAGCGAATAATAAATCTTGTTTTAAATTCATAGAAACATGTGTCCTGTTAATATTTTAGTTTTACTAAAGCCGTAGCAACAAAAAATAATATTGAAGAAAAAGAAAAGTACTCATACATAGCTCAATATTTTCCTAAGTTCTTCAGCCAGTTCAAAAGATATCAAAGCCATATTTGGAGGGGACATAAAATATAGATCCTTCTTTCTAATTAGCCGTTTTCCGCAAAAAGGGCACATCTCACCTAGTGCCCTATTTGCACGCAACTCCTCCATTGAAACTCTTTGTAGGTAATTGAAAGAGTTGAAATAATGTGCTGTTCATGCTGAGCATTTTGCATTTTTGCATTTAGCCCAAAATGCATTTTTTCCATATAATTTTGAAAGCTAAACGCAACTAAATGCTACTTTATTTCTGCATTAGCTTTAGCATCTTCGAAGATACAGTACTAACAAAAATTTCCTTGTATGGAGAAAAAGTGAAAAAAAATTTTGCATACTTGGGGCTAACCGCTGTTTATATTAGGATATCTTCTCACTAAGCAAGTCTACGTACTCTAATATAATCTTGGCTTGCGTCATAATGACGCTTAACCGCCTAGGCGATTTTGGCCGTTTCGTATCAAAGCACGCCAGTCATTCCCTTTTAGCGATAACTGACGCCAATTGGAAACCCCAAGGGAGTACAAGTCATCCTCCACCTGTTGTTTCCATCTCAGTCGAGGCCTCGCACTTCCTCTGCTGCCGAATTCGGGTGTCGATAGTAAAACTTTCTGTGCTGGAGCTTCTTTTTCCATTCGCATAACATGACCCAGCCAGCGGAGCCTTTGGGCTTTAATCCGCTGAACTATGGTCAGGTCTGCGTAAAGCTCGTACAGCTCATCGTTGAATTTCCTTCGAAACTCGCCGTTGGCGAGGAAGGACCATAAATCTTCCGGAGAACTTTTCTCTCAAATATTCCAAGGGCCATCTCATCTTCTCTGGATACTGTCCATGATTCCGAGCCGTACATCAGGACTGGTATGATGAGAGACTTATAGAGCGTGATCTTTGTTCTTCGAGAGAGGACTTTACTTCTCAATTGCCTACTCAGTCCAAAGTAGCACTTGTTGGCAAGAGTGATTCTCCGTTGGATTTCTAGACGGATATTATTTTCGGTGTTAATATTGGTTCCCAAATAGACGAAATCTCTCACCGTTTCAAACTTGTAGCCATCAACGGTGACTTGGCTGCCAAGGCGCAGGTGCGCCGATTCTTGAAGCCTCGTTTGGTTTCAAATGGCTAAGAGAGGTCCTTCCCGATTCTGACGAAGCTGTTGGTATTACTCAGCGTCATTTGGCAAAGCCGTATAAGCTTTGCAGGGAAGTCAAACTCAGACATGGCGGTATACAGGCAACTCCTTTTTGCGCTGTCAAAAGCGGCTTTAAAGTCGACAAAGAGGTGTGTGATTCTTTTATCATGGGTCTTCTCCAGGATTTGGCGTATCGTGAAAATCTGGTCGATGGTAGACTTACCAGGTCTAAACCACGATGGGCTTCAGTCTTTCACACAATACGCTAGAAAGAACCTTATATGCGATATTAAGAAGACTGATTCCGCGGTAGTTGGTGGGGTTAGCGGGATCGCCTTTCTTGTGGATTGGGCAGAGCACACTTAAATTCCAATCTGGAGGCATGCACTCGTCTGACCATATTCTGCATAAGAGCTGATGCATGCTTTTTACCAGCTCTTCGTACTCAATCAATAATTTTTCCTGTTAAAAGTTGCAATCGAGGTGAAGAGCTTCCAAGTTTGTTTAGAAAGTCGGTTTCTTTACCCACGAACTCACTTTTATAAAATAAATGGAATTTATCCAAAAAGGCGAGCATACTTCCACTTGCGATGCAGGAACGCACCTTAAGCATTCGAAAATTAACTAAATGCGGCAGCATGAACGCATCTTGGAAATGTACGACCGAAAATTAAAAATGCCGCTTTTAAGCACGAACACTACATAACGTAAAAAAAAATTTCACAATCTGCTTAAACGGGTTTAAAATTCAGGCTCATTTTTTTAGCCGTGTAGGTATGTTTGAAAGTAAATTTACATAAAAAGTATTCAAATACAAACATTTATTTGTAGTCCAAACTCTAATATACAAAACGATAGACTAATATCGATCTTCTAGCACAAAGTTCAACTAAAATTCTTGGGCCATATTCATAGACGCAATAAAGTAGGCACTAAAGATAGTGTCAGCATTTTTGACAGATAGGCCGTTAGAAATGGTGTCAAAAAGCAGACGCTAACTTTAGTGCCTATTTTATTTCGACTATGAATATGCGTATGCACGTACCCAAATCAAGCTCTTGTTGGGTTTTCTACTCTGAATGTTTATACTAAGCAAACTGTACGTACATATATAGATATTTAATTTATTTTATGTCACCACAAAACCAAAGTAGTGCCATCGCATTCGCTTAGTTATCATAGTTCTGTAAAATAATTGAGAGCTCTCACTGTTGAAGCAACATAATAAATTTGTTTTCTTTGTTTTATCGCCTGCAAATTTTTCTTTTACCAGCAATCGGTGCTTTCACACTTTGAATGATTTAATAATTTTCACAGTAAACCAACCCAGTTTACTTTGCTGCAAAAACAATAACAGACTACCAACAAAAATCAACAAAAAAAGGAGGCCAAACAAAAAAACTATACAAACCACTAAACCAGCCAACAACCGCAATCAAAGCTTTGCGAAAGTGGTTTCCTACATTATTCTTTTTATTACTGGCGCAGAAATTTACAAATGAAACTGACATTTGCATAAAAAGTTATAGCAAACGAACAATGCTGATGGGAATAAATTTATTGCCATACTTACATTACTTTGACTCGACTTTTTCGCAACTATATAGCTGTTGTTGTTTATAGCATGGAATGAAACCGAAAGCAAAACCGCGATCATTATGACTCTTATTTTTTTCGACAAGTTCTTTGTCAATAAACAACCCATCCCTTATATACCTACCCTGCTAGCATTTTGAAGAGCGTTTCCTCTTCCGTATCGCATAAGTAACGCCTGCGTCGCTTCCAGAATGTGCTTTAAATTGTACAACAACAAAAAACATAAATATCGGGAGGCTAACTTCTTGGCGTCACTTCGGAGTTACTTCCTAAAGTGTCGCATGAGTGCCGGCAATTTGTGTTTTGAATAAATATTGTTGAAAAATATCATACAATGCCTTGACCTAGAGGTAGCGTGATCGGCTGACATGCGTAGAGTTCAAGGTTCGAGTCCCGCTAAAATGTTTATTTTTTTTTTATTTTTTACAATTCCCCAGACATTTGGCATCCCCGGGCGACTCCGTTTTTCTTCAACCTGATGGTGGAGGAGATAATTCAAGCAGCACAGCTAAATCGCAATGGTACAATCTTTTACAAGAGCGTGTAATTTCTTCCGTATGCCTATGATATTGATATCATTGGCCTTTATAACCGCGCCGTAATCGCTGCCTTCTCTGGACTAGATAAGTAAGCGAAAAAAGTAGGTATTGTGGTTAACGAGGACAAGACGACGTGTCTGCTGTCATCAAAGAAAGTGTTACTTTGGCCTAAGTAGGCAACTGAGAAGTAAAGTCCTCCTCCGACAAACAAAGATCACGTTCTTTAACTCTCCCATCATACCAGTCCTAATTGCACGGCTCGGAATCATAGACAGTGCCAAGAGAAGATGAGATAGCCCTTGGAGTATTTGAGAGATTTATGGTCTTTCCCGTGATGCCAACGGCGAGTATCGAAGGAAATTTAACGATGAGCTGTCCGCTGGTTGGGACATGTTATGCGAATGGACAAAGTAACTCCAGCATAGACGGGTTTTCTGTCGACACCCGAATTCGGTAGCAGAGGAAGGGGGAGGCCTCGACTGAGATGGAAACAACAAGTGGAGGATGACTTGAACTCACTTCGGCCGTCCAAATGGTGTCAGTTATCGCTAAGAAGGAATGATACGAAACGGCAAAAATCGCCTAGGCGGTTAAGCGTTAATAAATGGCGCAAGCCAAGATTAGATTAGTATTCAATCCACCTATTTTTTCGTATTGGGCCATTCCAAGCCAAATCATTAAATCCGCCACTCGCGTTTTGAGTGAGTTTAGGTGGGAAATTTCTTGTTATCATGAAACAAACTTCTGTCAAAGGAAAAATTCAAACATTTGTTTTAAAAGTTATTCAAATTCAAAGTTTTACTCTTTTCCTCCAACAATTTTGTACTTCTGTATGTCTCTTTAAATCCAGTGGGTTCTGCATTCCGAGTTTTATCGTTTGGTAAGTCATCAAATCGACTTTTTGATAACAACATGGGTGATTTCAGTCGGATTCGTTCTATCTATTGCAAAACAAGAAAATTATTTTCAATTGTCTTCATTCCTTGGTTTATACATACATACAGACTAGATACTGATCTACTTATACATTCGTCCTTTTTGTTTGAATACAAAATAGTACAAAGCAAAAATTTCAATTTCAACATTGCATTCATGTAAACAAAAACAATCAAAAAACTACTAGGTATAATAACAACAACAAAAGATACTGGGAAAATTAATCACTTTGACACAGTGCAGTAGAAGTCTACCTTTTGCAACATACAAACATATTACACAGTTATGCTATGCACCTAGATATGTATATGTATACTACTGATAAAGGAAACTGAAAGAATCACAAAGAAATGCTAGGTGAAAACAAGAAATATATTTATTTTATTTTCTCAGTTACGAAAAAACACTTAATAAAATTTACACATCATTTATTTGCTCAAAGATATTTATCGCATATATTTACTTTCATATCATTTTACAAAACCAATCGAGCAAAAACCAAATATTTTTAAGCACTGATTGCTGATTGTTAGGCAATTTAAATTTTCATGTGTATTGCTGGTTTTAAATGTGCTTATAGTTTTTACCAAAAAAAAACACCATTTCGTGCTGCATACATATATTTCTCACTAATTGTCTTACACAAATATTTTGTTGTATCGAATGCATAGAGTCATTGTTTACAATCTTATAAGAAATCAATTTACTGTGAATTTCAAAGTTGCATGAAAGTATTTTGAATTCATTCATCAGAAGCTGGCAGAAACTTTATTAAATCTTGCAATAGACGCAGGTACAAAGAAATAAATACCCTATACAAATGTTGTAATTTTTGCTCACAACGCAACGTAGGAAACCAGCAAAAAAACACGATTACCTTAGAAGTGAAAAAGGAATCGAAATAAAGATTTGGAATCGCTTCCCTATCCTTTTCTCTAATTTAGGACTCAAACATGGGCATGACACTGAGGGTAAGCGCTTACCCATTTGACTACCGTCAAAAACTGAGAATAAATTACAAATACTATAGAAGAAACGACAACAGCATGCCTTTTTTTGGCCCAGTCTAATAATCATACATTATGTCACATTAAATATTTAAAGCCATAAAAATTGCAATTTTCATCATAGGCATTAAGCAAAAATATGTTTGAGAAAATTTTGGTCTATGCAGCTTTTGTAGGGAATTCGATTTCCAACAAAAAAAACCAGGTGGAAAATCTTAGAATGAGGCATACTATCCCTTTACCAAAATTTTATCGAAATCAAACAATTGGCAACTGAAATACGGGTCGATATACATAAGAATGAACAAAATTGGGTTAGGTGGCAACCCTGGATGGCAGCTCTGCTTGAAAATGTGTTTTCGTTGGAATACAGCGCGAATATCCTTTCATCTAATACGATCTTGGCATATCTTGCTTGAAATTGTCATATTCGGAATGCGGCCGAAAATACATCTCATTTGACAATCATATTGGCATATCTTGTACAATATTTAAAAAGAATTGATATATGTGGCAGCCCTGTAACCCACCCCAAGCGGCAACACCGTTGTATATAATCTTAAAATGCATTATGTTATCAATATGCCAAATTTGATCCATATTTAAAATTCGGTCGAAGAATACTTTCATTTGACAGCCATATTGGCAGGTCTTGCTCATATTTAAAAAAATATATATACCTATAGGTGGCATCCGTGTAAACCGCTCCAGGTGGTAACACCCATTTATACAATCTTAGAATTAATCACACAATATACAGTAAAGCGGTTCCCGAGATCGTACCGGATATACAAATATAAAAATATGTATATAAGAATAATTCGTTTTAAGTTATAAGATATGAGGTAAAGTGTGTTAAATCTAAACTAGCGGTGATAGACCTATAGAATTTTTTTTGACAGGTTTGAAGGCCGTTGAAATATATGTATTTCATATCTAATTTTTTTATGAAAAACATTTTTGTTTCAGTGCGGAAGCCCATTCATCAATTATGTATTGTGATAGCTCTGCATGCTATTGCTTTTATACTTTATGTTAAAAAAATAATAATGGGCCAAGCTAAGTGTTCCTAATGAAATCAATTTTAGTGTAATAAAAATTCTACCTTCTTCAACTAGAACTATCTATAAGTTGGATAGAGATGTTTTTTCTTTGTATTAAACACCCAAATCTTTATCTATTTTCATCTTGAAATTTAATTGAGATAGTTAAGAATAAATTGTGTGATTGATGTAGGCATTTATTTAGAAGTGAAGTTATTTGCTGTTATCCTTAGGTCCTTATCTAGAGACAGATCAAAAGTTTAACATGTATGTAAATGCAATTACAACGATTTGCGCCATATAGCTCTATGTAAATGTCTGGCTCAATTTTTGTCCTAAATAATGTTCCTTGTTTCTCAGTACTTTTGTTATAACCAATATTTTCCATAACAGATGTCCTGGTAACAAAGGATTCACATGTTCTTGGCGGCGTTTTTTTGAGATTAGGTGTCCTTGAAGTGGTGACGTTATAAGTTTTATTTTTATTTACCCCTAAAATAAATACCATGAATTTTAGTACCAAGCAAACATTTTTGCGGTATTTTTTTTTTTTAGGAAAAATGTGAATACCCCAAATCTGCGTAAAAGGAGAGGCAAGCGCACTGACATCTTTTGTTGCTGTGTGCTAATGCGTCCGAGTGTTAACGTGAGATTTGAGCGCGATCCGAAAGCCGTCGGGATAATGACTATTGACTTAGATTTACTTTCAGTTTTTGTTGCCCATTCCATTCGAAAGTAAAATATACGCATCGCATATTTTCAAAACTTGTCACAACTTTTTATTTTTATTCGCTATACGTGGGCGCCACCATAAAGCATAAAAGAAAATAAATAAGCTAGCCAAACGGCAGAAAGAGGCAGAGTTAAATAAAAAATAAATAAAAACCAGAACAAAAAATAAAGAAAAATTGCTTTCAGACGCAGTAGTTGGCGCTTTCGAAACTGACTAAAGTATTTTTAGTGCTCGCACGTAAAAAAAGCCACATCTATTATGTTCATCTCTTGTCGCAGGTAGGCGTGTCCTTGAAAACAGAAAACGTGCACAACAAACACTCAACAAAATACTATAGGAATGTAGCTGTGTTAGTATATATCTATCATTTGTAGAAGAAATATTTCTCTAAATGTGAACACTTCTAAATTCACAAAGCATAGAGCAAAAAATCGAGGAAATTTTTGCCAACGACAAAAAGGAGAAAAATATCTAGTGGGCATACGTACATTCATACGTAAATAATGTTAGCATCCAGTGACATACTAAAACCGGGCGGGACTCCTAGCAAATCCACTTAAGGGGCTCTTCAGATTCTTCAAAGATTTTTTTTAATTTTCATAAGTTCAAAAGCAGTATTAAGGTTGGCTTGTTTAGTTTTTATTTTAAAATGAAGAGGAAAGGAAAGGAAAGAAAGGGAAAGGAAAGGAAAGGAAAGGAAAGGAAAGGAAAGGAAAGGAAAGGAAAGGGAAGGAAAGGATAATAAAGAAGGGGACGGAAAGGGAAGGAGAGGAAACGAAAGAAATGTAGAGGGGAGGAAAGGAAATTGAAGGAAATTAAAAGAAAGGAAAAAATGAGAGGAAAGGAAAAGAGAGGAATGGAAAGGAAGGGGAAGGAAGGGAAGGTAAAAGTAAGGAAAGGAATGAAAATTAAATTGAAAAAATAAAAATTCAACGTAAGGAATGGAAAGGAAGAAAGCAAATTAAAGGAAAGGAAGAAAAGTTAGGAAATGGAAAATGAAGAAAAAGAAAAGTAGAAAAGGTAAGGAAAGAAAAAGAAGGCGAAGTAAAAGGAGAGGAACCTTTCCTTTGGGGGTCACATTGGGGTAATTTGTTACCATATTGGTCATTTTGAAATCATATTAGGGAGATTTTGGGGTCAATTTGGGATCATATTGGGATCATTTTAGGGTCGTGTTAGGGTCATTTTGGGTTCATATTGGGAGAATTTTGGTGTCATTTTAGGATCACCTCAGGGTCTTAGATCTTTATATATTAATAGTTAACTGACTTTCCTAGTGTTGGCCACTACGGCCCTAGGTGTGCCTCTGCGGCAGCCACTTGAACCTAACCTAACCTAATAGTTAACTTGTTTTGGTAGAAAATTTCGAAACCATTGTGTTAAAAAACTATCCTCAAAACATTTTGCAGTAAATTGATTTCCAATTGTAATTGAATAGCAAACTGACTAGACCAAAACTTTTTCAGACGGCCCGTTTTCGAGTAATCCAGCCTGAAACCTACGCTTTTCGGTTCCCGTTTTTGCTTTGAAAATTTTGCTAAAAATGCAATCAATAATGATTAATACATATTCCTGTTGTTGTTGCAACATTTTAACCTAATTATGGTCAATCCAACAAATATGTATGTATCTGCAGCGACGCATAAGATTGGGCCCCTTAGCATTTTCTACACATACCTGTAAAGTATTGAAACCGCTACTGTTGTACCTAAATTGTACGTAAATACATATTCTTGACAGTGGCAATGGCGACAGCGTCTATATGCTGTTATTTTTACCGTTATGGCGTCTGACGCAACTCGTCTCTTGGCAGCTGGCAAAATGTCGGCCGACTGGCATTGCACTTGAACGTGCGTAAGGCTATTTACATTTGCAATTTAAATATTTTATTCATTTTGGCATCAGTTTGTACATTTGTAGATGCATAGATGTGACTGCATTTATTCATTTATATTAATATTTATAACTGAATATTTTAAATTAAAAATTACTTTTTGAAACGGTTCCTGGATGCTATTACATTGCTATATAAATTATACGACGTTTCCACCAAAAGAAAACACCATGTTTTCCTAGCGTGTTAAGAAGCAAACAAAATACCATTCGAAAATCTCATACAAATTTCATAACCCAAACCCATTTCGGACCTCTTTTCAAAGCGTAGTTGCTTTGGGGTTGCATACACTTGCGGTTTTTTTCAAACCCAAAACTTGCAAACACGGTGTTTGTGTTTGGTGGACCAAACACCATATTAGGGTGACACAATGAAATCTATAGTTCAAAAAATATATTCCTAGACCCAAATATGAGTTTTTCATGTTTGTTATAAAATCCGCCTTGGACTGCTAGATTTTTCCATAGTAAGTACTATAGAGAAATTGAAGCATCATCGGGAATAATGTTGTAAGTGCCAAAATGACAAAATCCAAATTTTTCAAGAAGGCAAAAAAAAACCTTATTGTCGAGAATGTTTTAAACTGAGAACGTTAAAGACTGTATAGTGGCCTATTAAAAACTCCGTCGGTACCCGAAACTCCATAGAAATCATTAAAGAAATCGGAACTCAGTAAATAACTTCGATACATTTTGTGATTTTTATCGAGTTTTCCTTTCGTCGGAAATACTAATGCTTGCTTGCTTGGCCAATTTAGTGTTTGACCAATGTAGGAGAGCTATTTTAAAGGCAATATGCCAGAACACCGTTTTTGAAAAAAGGTATTTCCGTTGATCATTCAATTGCATATCTCTCTACCTATTATAAAAATATCGATCCCGAACCTTTGCAGGAAATTGACAGATCTAGATAAAAAATTAACCTAATAATTTCGTAAACCTCACCTATCGAGAGATATTGAAGGTTAATGTTTGACAATTTTCTGAAAAAACTTAGTTTTGCTTTAACATATTATAAATCTTTCTGTTTTTTTTTAACGAAATTAACTGCTCTACAAAAATGATCATATCGTCGCTGCGCCAACAAAAAGAGCTATAAGTTTTTCAGCAACTTTTCAGGAGAGAAAAGAAACCGTTTCCTGGTGTTCCTAGAGGAATTTTTTTCTAGTTTGCATTGTTAACTAATGATACTACATATATGTAATAGACTTGTGCAATTTTAATTTACTTTTTTTGACCAACCACTTCGGATGAAGCATTTGCGCCGTTTTACAGCACATAGCTCTTTTTACAAATTATTTCAATTTGCTAGTGGGGGTAAGATATCGTGAAAGATGTGTATACTAAGACGTATCGCTCTTTATGGAAGAAAAAAAAATTGAGTGTGTGTCACCTTTATTTGACAGTTTATGAAAAATAAAAATTTTTGGCGGTAAATTTCTTTTTTT
This sequence comes from Campiglossa producta, assembly GCA_964058755.1. Taxonomy (NCBI): domain Eukaryota; kingdom Metazoa; phylum Arthropoda; class Insecta; order Diptera; family Tephritidae; genus Campiglossa; species Campiglossa producta. The sequence goes on along the minus strand of CAXKVI010000001.1, from coordinate 43,982,577 downwards.
TTTTTTGAACTCGCGAAAAACCGCTAAATCGCGTTTTTTGCTATAACTTCCTTTTTCTATGTCCGATTTTTAAAATTTAAGTGTCAATGTGAAGGTCTTGCTCGAGCATATAATTGACCTTTTGAGTGTATTGGCATAAAGCGAAGTTTGGGCTTATCTTATCATTAATTTGGGATTTGCTATGCACAGATTTTTATTTTTGTACCACTGACTTAAAGACCTCAAAAATAATAAGGATTTTGCAAAAAAAGTTGTAGACTTTTTGCCTAAACAAAAGAGTTATATGGGATTTACTCCTAGGTGGGGGCTATAATTTTTATTTTTTTCATTACATATATATTTTTGGATCGCCTTATTTTCGATGTGTACTTTATTTCATTTTAAAAATAGGTGGACCCTTCAGAAGGGTTCACTGGACTGATTAGAACTCAGTTGTGAAAAACTATTAAAATCAAGAATTCTGTGTGCTGTAAATGAAATGGATGAAAACTTCATATTCAGTTTTCATTTACTCGAAACGAAGTAGTCTTACGGTCGTGTCTTTAATTATATAAGTATGTATTTTAAAGCTAAACAACTTCTGGCTAATAAGCTTCCAAGTAACCGGGATGTGGTGCAACATTTAATTTATTTAAAAAAGAGTGGCGTTCCAAATGTAGGCAAAAATCGAATGTTAATTTGCTGCTCATCGCAACTAATTAAACATATTTTAAAAGTTTGGAAATGCAAGAAGATTCCAGTTGTTGGCAGGCTCACAATTCGCAAATATATAAACCACGTCATCAAGAAATACTATTTTGTAACGAAAAATCCCAATAAATTCAATGTAGAAGACTGGAATCATCTTTTCCGAACTTCAATTTGTAAATGTAAAATACAATTGGGTGAACAATGTAAATGTAGCGATACAGCGAGAATACCCATGGGGTCAAGACCATTTTTTGTAGACCAATGCGGAGCGAGGAAGTTACTATTACCTAGTAACGAGGATTGCAACGTTTCAGACGATGAGAGATTGGAAGGGGAAAAATCATCGTATTACGCGCAGTCAACCTAGCACTTAAACCAATATAACTTTGTTGTTTGGGCAAAAAGTTTAAAACTTTTTTTGCAAAATCTCTGTCTTGAGGTCTTCAAATCGGTGGTACAAAAATAAAAAATTTGTACATAATATATCCCAAATTAATGATGAGATAACCCCAAACTTCGCTTTATGCCAATACACTCAAAAGGTCAGTTATAGGCCAGAGCTAGACCTTCACCTTGACACTTAAATTTTAAAAATCGGACATAGGATAAGGAAGTTATAGCAAAAAAAGCGATTTAGCGGTTTTTCGCGGGTTCTAAAAAAAAATTGTACGCCAAAAATTTTTATTTTTAATAAACTTTCAAATAAAAGTGACACACATTAAACTTTTTTTTCGAAACAGCTTAGTGTATAAATCGCTCAGGTCCGATGCAATTAGCAATGGCTTGGGACTGCATTATTTAATTGACCAGTACCCCTCCTATTTTGAAAAGTGGTCAGATACGCTGATTTCATTTAAAGAAAAACATGTCAGCTGGGCACATTTTGTATGAACCAAGAATAACCTAAAACTGTTTGGGATGCAATAACACTTTGATTAGCACAATAGCTTGACCACAAGATATTTGTTTTGTAAATGTAATTAATTTAAGACATCCCTTATTTCGATCCGGTTTCCGAGTTATCGACCAATATGTGGAGAAGGGGTGACCAAACATGTGTCAGTACAATACGCGTATATTGCTCGATAAATCTAAAACCGGTCGAGTTATCGAAATAAGGCATACCTTAAATTTCAAGTTGAACGTCTCCTAATAAGGTAATGAAAGTTTCATTTAATTCTATCGAGCAGTTTTCGAGTGATACGACCACAAACATACGGACAGAAAGACATACAGCCGGACAGAAAGATAGACAGACAGACGGACAAAAATTCTAAAAAAGGTTGATTTGGACTCTATTTGCATAGAATGATTGACACCATGACTTTTTTTATATCTGCTATATACAGACATCGACCTATTACAATTTTATTAAATTTAGAAATGTTGAAATTTACAAAAAAAAAAAAATCGCCAAAAATAAATTTTTTCTTAGATCTTGCTAATATTATGCTTAAAGTGTTTGTAATTATACACACTGATTTTAGAAGAAATAAAAAGTTCCTGATTTTTACAACTTTGCATAAAGAAAACATTTTTAAAATCAAATTTTTTTCAAAAATCATAAAAATTCGACAAAATTTCGAATTTGACAGCTATTGCTCAGCGATGGTTTCGTCCACCACTAAATACTATACGTCGCTAGAATCGTATTTTAATTTCCTTTCGGACGAGGTATCGCTTGCGTCCATGGCTTTTGTAACATTGGCGAAAAGAATTTTTGAATGAAGTGATACCTGAAAAAACACAAAATTGCCGATATATCGAAAAGTTGTCCATACAAAATTTTTTAAAAATATGTTTACAGCATGTCAGTGACAATTCACCCATATGCATAAATTTATTGATATTTTTTGGCTGTAAACTAGTGTAATTAACAATTATACGCATAAATGATTTTACAGATCATTTCTACTACTGAGGACATATAGCTGTTTTTGATAACTTTTAACCAAAGAAAGATATCAGAAACGGGCAAATGCAGAAATGTGGCTAGCAGATAGTGCTAAATAAATATGTAATAAAAAAAAATGAAAAAAAAACATATATGTAACTCAATTTGTTGGTGCAGCGACGATATCATAAATGAATAGTCGCCCTGTAGGGAAAATCTCTAGTTCAGAGCTAGTTCGCTTCTTGTGCGTTCCGAAACAGTACTAGTTCGCGCACTATTCGACAGTTTGGATCTAGTTCGTTTATTGGCACTATTTCCATAGTTCGGAATATAAATTAAATACAAAAACTGAAATTCAAATAGGAATCCAAATGGCTTTTAATGACTCCTCAAAGGCTGGTTTCGAACTAGTGAAAATGTAATCACTAACGTAGTAGTTCTTATTGGTCACTTTATGTCTAGTTCTGAACCAGAAATTTGTGTCACTAGTGCCTGAGTTCCCTGAAGGGCGATTGGATAAAGCTTTCAAAAAAATTCATATTCAAGTTTCAATTAGCTCGAATTTCAGCAGTTTTCGAATCAAAAATCGTTAATTTTTAATTGAATTTTTAAATTTCTGATAAGTTTGTACAAACTCGACATTGATTATTTATACTAAAAAGTATAAACTAAAAATGATAGACATCCACAAGTTAATATCAGGGTCTCCAACTTTTTTCCCTAGTCTAAGGTAAATCATCACTCGGTATTTTTTCCTAAGGGGTGTTTGCATACACCTGTTTAGATATATGTGGCCATTGCACCTGCCTTATGTATATTATTAGAACTTTTAATTTAAATTTGGACCAAATATACACACATTGAATAATTGCTTAATCATAACAACACTCATTCAGACAAATTTATTTTTCCCACTTACAAAAGCAGTTGATGTCATTGTACTGACAAAAAATTATTAAATTTAATAAATGTACTTTGGTCGTGTAGTCGGCAATATTACGGTCACACGTTATGTGGCTAGATAATTAAAAGTAACACAAATGCTCCTCTTATTACCTTGTAAACAAAAAAATTGCATTTAGGTAATTGTCGCATCCAATGTTTTATAATTAGCTTTTGGCTTAAGGTGAGTCGTTTGGCCAAATTTGAATTATTCAAAAATTAATTTATTTTGCATAGTAATTTTTATAATTAAAATTTTTATTGCGGTCAATTGCTTTAGTGAGGCCTACATAATTGTGTCGGTAAAAGTATAATCGGCCCAAAATCTTTATGTGCTGTTCATGATGAGCCTGCATTTTGCATTTTAGCATTAACCCCAAAATGCAGCATTTTTCATACAATTTTGAAAGCTAGACGCAACTAAATGCTACTTTATTTCTGCATTAGCTTTAGCATTTTTGGAAGATACAGTACGAACAAAAATTTCATTTTATGAAAAAACGTGAAAAATGTTGCATACTTTTGGGCGAACCGCTGTTTATATTAGGATATCTTCTCACTAAGCAAGTCAATAATTTTTCCTGTTAAAAGTTGCAATTTTCGAGGTGAAGGGTTTCCAAGTTTGTTTAGAAAGTCGGTGTTTTTACCCACGAACTCACTTTTATAAAAGAAATAGAGTTTAAAATGCGGCAGCATCAACACTACTCAACATTACTCTTCTCTACTTTGCATTAACAGAGTCTAATTGGTTTTGAAAGGTTTTGATTTTTTTACAAAAAAGGTTCTGAGTAAAACTCTCTCACGCTTGCGGATACTGAGCTATCTAAACTTAAATATTGGTATGTTTTTTCGATTTCCTGTTTTTTATTTGGAAATTTTGCCAAAATTGGAAAATCAATATAAAGAACAGATTCACACAGATTATTTAAGGAAAATAACTGCTATATTCTAATCCAATGCCAGAATTAAATAATGAGTCGGGGTTTGTCTTTAGCCCTAAAAAACGTTTTTTTTTAATTTGGTGTTTTGTTTTAGTTAGAGTTGAACCGTGACCCGCTAGGGAAATTCTGAAGACGGGCACAGGTTCACTTTTTATTCGTTTTTTGTAAGTATGAAAAGAAGGAGAGTTGAGCTGAGTTGATTGAGCCATATCCGTCTATCCATCAGTCTGTCTGTCTTTACATCTGTTTGAACCCAAATTAGTCCCTCGTTTAGTTTTAGAGATATTTGGCTAAGATTTGGTGTGCGGTTATCATTTTATGAGCGACTAATCATTTATCAGAATGAGCTTGATCGGACATATATAACGTATAGCTCCTTCCTTTGTTATACCCAGCGTACTAGTACTAGTACAATAGCATGTCTGTCCGTTTGTCCGTGTACACGATAACTTGAGTAATATTTGCATGAAATTTTGTATACAGGTTACTTTCAGGCCAGGGTAGGTTGCCCTCTCTTTCGAGATCGAAAATTTCGAAAATCAATTAAATCTAAAGTTGCCTCGGCTGCTTTAAGTAGTCGTCTTTCTAAAGGCGACGTGGATGTGGTCCTCATCCAAGAACCCTGGGTCAATAGCTCTAGAATCTGCGGATTGGGGACTAAGGGCTTCAAGCTCATTCGAGCCAGCGAGGAGAGCAAAGTCAGAACGTGTATTTTGGTCAAGTCTGAGTTGAACTCCTTTCTCCTACCTAACTACACCAATGGTGATATTACCGCTATCAGTCTAACGGTCGACAGCACCCGCCTGACGGTGGTGTCGGTCTATATGCCCTACGACGCCAAAGAACCTCCACCACAAACGGAGGTGAAAGACCTGGTGTCAAATTTCTGCACGGGTAATCTTATTATTGGAACGGACGCTAATGCTCACCATGTCCAATGGGGGAGCTCCGATATCAATGCCAGGGGCGAGTCTCTCTTTGATTACCTCTTAACAACCAACCTGGTAATTTGCAACGTGGGTAATGAGCCTACTTTTATCACTAAGACCCGCAGGGAGGTCAGAGACCTCACTATCTGTAGTGAAGGCGCTTATGTGTGGGTCAGAAAATGGCGGGTTCTTGAAGAACATTCATTCTCCGAGCACCGTTACATAGAAATGGTTTTAGACTTTATTGTAGAACAACCAATCATGAAGCGCAATCCACGTAACACTAATTGGCAGTTACACAATGAAATATTAGACAGAGACCTGCCAGTACTGCCCTCACAAGCCCCCTCATCAGGATCTTGTTACTACATTTACATCGGCGCTCTCAAATGCTCTAAGACAGGCATGTCCAGTGCCAAAACCATGCGGTAAACACAGGCCACATTGGTGCTCCTACGATTTGGACTCGCTCCGCAAATCATGCCGGAAACAATTTAACAAGGCCAAGAGCCTCGGCTCTGAGCCTCATTGGCACGAATATAAAGCTAAACTAAGGGCCTACAAAAAAGCTCTGAGACAGGCGAAGAGAACCTCGTGGAGGAATTTCTGCACTGGCGTCGAAAAGGTCGACGACACAGCGAGACTTAGACGAGTCCTCTCGAAAAGTCAAACAGCCATCAGCTAATTGCGAAAACCTGACGGATCCTGGACCAGCACGGAAGAGGAAACCCTTGAGCTGCTCCTGAATACACATTTTCCGGGGAATCTGCATGACGCACCACTAGCACCTGCAACAAACCTGGCAGTAAATTTACCTATCACTGAGGAAAGGGTAAGGTGGGCAGTTAAGAGCTTTGAACCGTAACATTCCGGGCTCCTGGAGAAGCGCCACGGTAGTGTTTATCTCTAAGGCTGGGAAGGCATCCCACTACGCGCCAAAAGACTACAGACCGATCAGTCTCTCGTCCTTTGTACTCAAAACCCTTGAGAGGATACTAGGCGACTACCTCTCAACGACTATTGATAGCAACCTTATCTCTAGCTATCAGCATGCATACACCAAGGGTAAATCAACAGAAACTGCTCTGCACAGCCCAGTATCTGTCATTGAGAAATCGCTGTGTGAAAAGGACTACTGTCTCGTGGCCTTCCTAGACATTGAGGGGGCTTTCAACAATATAACCCCGGAGGCGGTCAACTCCGCTCTAACTAATCTGGGCGTAGATAGACCTCTAACTGGTTTAATTGACCAACTTTTAAGGGGAAGGAAAATAGCTTCTTCACTTGGTACGGTTGAGTTATCACGCTATGTCACAAGGGGAACGCCCCAGGGTGGTTTTCTTTCCCCGCTTTTATGGAACCTCACAGTCAACTCGTTGCTACGTGACGCAAGCTGGGGGCGGGAAGATAGTGGCATAAACAGACGATTTAGCTATTGCATTCAGAGGCAAGTTCCCACAAACTCTGTATGACCTGATGCAAGGAGCACTGCGAGAAGTTTCGACGTGGTCCTCTCGCTGCGGACTTAGTATCAACCCGGGGAAAATGGAACTTGTCCTCTTCACCAACCGGTACAAAATACCGCCACTAAGCCTACCAGAACTACACGGCTAAAAAAATGAACCTAAATTTTAAACCGGTATAAAGTTTAATCAATTTTTCAAACCTTTTTGTACAATATTTCAAACCGTCCAAATACCTACAAAGATTTTAAATTTCTTTTGGTTTCGATTAAAAATCTAAATGAAAAAGCAGTCTAAATTTTTTATTTTTGTTTTGTTTGAATATAATTGAATTTTGCCCACAAGATTTTCATGTGCGTTATAGCTCAGCGGTAGAGCAGTCGGCTGTGACTCCTGAGCGTTTTCGTTTGAATCCTGCCAGCTGCCACATTTTTTTAGTTTTATTTTATTCTTAAAACTTTTCGGTCTAAAATGTAAACTTTTGTGTTTGAAAATTCAAATTTATTTTTGAAAGCTTATTCAAGATTGAATTTTGCCAACAACATTTATGTGTGCTTTGTAGCTCAGTGGTAGAGCAGACGGGCATGATGCGGGGAGTCTTGGTTCGAATTCCCGCCAACGGCCAAAAAATTTATTTTATCTTTAAAAAATTGTTAAAACATTTCATGTTTATAATTGAAACCCGATTCATTTAGCCAATTTTCATGAAAACTGGTCTATATTGAATTTGAATCCAAATTTGGTTTGGTCATATATGTAGTCCAAAAAAGTTTAAAATTTAGGTTCAAATTTTTAGCTGTGTAGATGGCACGCGCCTGGGCTTGTCGGATAAGGCCAAGTTTCTAGACATAGTTCTGGACAGGAAATTGAATTGGAAGGAGAATGTTCTTCAGCGCCAGAAGAAAGCTTGCATCGCTCTTTACACATGCAAAAGAGCCAATGGGGCTCAGCCCTAGAGTATGCAGTTGGATCTACACTGCCATCATTCGCCCAATCATGCTGTATGGAGTCGTCGTATGGTGGCCTGCGCTGAGCAAGGCAACATACCTGAATCTGTTGCGGAAAGTCCATAGATCCAATATGATCTGTATAAGCGGTGCGCTAAGGACAACGCCCAACGAAGCCCTCCAGGTCATTCTGGGCATTTTGCCACTTGATCTGGAAGGGTTTCGGTCAGCGGCGGCATCAGCTCTGCGCCTAAGGGAAACCTCCAGTTGGGGTGCGGGTACTACTTGGACCTTGAGCTCTCCTTCAGACTATCTGATCATTGTAGCGTCTTCCAGGCGGAAGTCTCGGCAATCCTGGACGCCGCGGCCTGGTTAAGCAAACATGTTATCGGAGAAGATATCGCTATTTTCAGCGATAGCCAAGCGGCCATCAAATCCCTTGTCTCATACACGTTCAACTCTGAACTGACGCTCAGCTGTCGTCGCTCTCTTCAGGAGATGACCCAACAGAACCGCGTAAACCTCACATGGGTCCCGGGACATAGGGACATTGACGGAAACTGTAAGGCAGACGATCTTGCCAGGCAGGGCACGACCAAGCAGGTTCTTCAGGATAAAGAGCGCTTAGGTATGCCGTTTGCCACATGCAAACTAATGCTGAAGGAGCACACACTTCGTCAAGCCAACGAAAGATGGCTGCAATCCCCAGGGTGTCGGATATCGAAGAAAACTTGGCCAAAATGGGATCTTAAAAAGTCTAGACTCATTTATGCCCTAACTAGGAGGGAAATCTCTATATTGATAGGGGTATTAACCAGTTACTGCCTCATTGGTAGGCATGCAGAAAGGCTAGGTGTGCCCTACCGACGATGCTGCAGGAGGAAACAGTGGAGCACCTCACTTTGATTTTATAAAACATAAGTTGAGATTTTTTGAAGTTTTCTAAAATCCAATTGGCGCTTTCTGAAATCCAATTGATAATTCTAAAATCCAATTAACGCTCTCCAAAATCCAATTGAAAACTCCAAACTTTCCTTGTGTTGGTGGTATCACAACGGGCCTTTCAAAACTGGCCTAAGTGTGCCTCTGCGGCAGCAACTCGAACCTAACCTATATAATTTTATAGATGAATCCCCCTGGTCATTATATAATGATATTGTGATAAATTTTTTAAAGTGGGCGTGGCACCGCCCACTATAAAGGGTAGCATTTTTGAAAATTCGACTGGTCGTAACTTTTAAACTGATTAGGGTAGAACGATGAAATTTGGCACAAAGCATACTAGTATCGTAAAATCGCTCTCCAACCACGACCACTTTCGATATCGAAAGCTTCGAAAATCACCTAAATTGATATAATTTGGTAACGGAAATGGTATAGTTGGAAGGATGAATCCCCTCATTATTCTATTATTATTTTTTGATAAATTTTTAAAAAGTAGGCGTGGCAACGCTCACTTTTCAGGGTGGCATATTTGAAAATTGGTCATAACTTTTAATGTGATTACGGTAGAACGATGAAATTGGTACAAGGTATACTAGCATAATAGGGAGTATATCTGGACGAAATCGATTCCCAACCACGCCCATTTCCGAAATGGAATATTTGAAAATCATATGATCAATATAACATATGTATATCCCCAATACAATTGATTGTTCCTATAAACAGGCTTTTGACTATAACTTCTGGAATTATATGATTAAATAGATAGATATTTCCTAGATATGTAATAAATACAGTGAAAATCAGTAAGATCGGATCATTATAACATACAGTCGATTGCTCCGATGAACGGGTATAAGGTTGTAACTCCTCTGTTTAAATAAATAGGGACGTAAAGCTTTGTACCTTTAGTAGCTACTAACTAGAGAAAATCAGTAAGATCGGGCTAATATAACAAGTAACCGATAAATGGGATTTGAGCTATAGAACGTTGATTCGTCATTCCCACAGTTTGCACTAAGAGCCAAACAGGGTAAATCCCAGAGCGTATTCGTGAAACATATGAAGACTTCGGCACAGCTTTCCTTACTTGTTTTCATTTAATTTCATTAGACCATATCAGTTTAGAAGTAGGTATACTGACACCATAAGATTTATTTTTTCTAAAATACTGTAAGGTTTTTCATGATCTTATGCATGTTTTTTCTCAGCGTATTTTTTCAATACATATTAAAAATTGAAGCTTCATGGTCCTTAGAATATTAATGATTAATGATAAGTTTTATGATTTATTAATAGAACTTATTTCACTCACTACTTACAATTTTCTCTGACCCATCTCTCTCTATTTTGTATATTTCAGCTCTGCAGCCGGTTGGACCTTTGCCAAAATGTACAGCAGCAATACTTCTAAGCGATGACACTCCACAGCAGTTGCAGATGATAATGCCAGTGATGGCTAAATAAATGCTACGATAATGCTTCAATACTATACTAATGATGAGGGAAATTTGGATGGAGAAATATAAAAGCATAATAAAAACAATAAACAAATTAGAACAAAATGAGCACAACAACTTCAAATATCGATAAATTTATTATCAGCGACTAAATTATATTTGCTGGCAAAAATTCGCAACAGAATGTATACATAAATAATATATGATTGCCCACACAATTTATACAAATATAAGAAAGTGCGTTTGAGTTCGTACAGTGAGAAAAAAGCAACAGAAACGACAATCATGGCAAGTGTTGAGCAAAAAAAGATAAAAGATTCAAAATATATACTTAAATATTTTTTTAGTGTTATATACAGGAGTGCCAACAACAGCAACAATAATTTCACTTATTCCACGGTGTTTTTAATTTTATTTGCCTTTCTTCGCGCGTTTCGCATCTAAATAAATGTGAATTGGAATATTTGTTTTTTTTGTAAGTGTGATCATCAATCGTTGACTTTGAAAGTTTTTCCATGGTGAAATAGAATACAAATTGACAATTTATAAGTGCCAGCAAGGATTAAAATATGCCATAGAACAGCGGAGAGATAAAATGGAAATTTTTTTTTAATAATAGCAAATGCGTACCGTCACCTGTTTATATAACTTCATAGATTACATATACACTGATTAAATTAGGCTTGTGACCACACAACTGTTTCTGCATGGAGCAGAATGATCAGTTAGGTGGTTTTATAATGCTTGGGTTTTGTTTGTAATTGGTGAGTTCATATGTCCACATAGATACATATGGGTATTTCCATGATTATGCACGCGACATTTGTACACGTTTAATTGCGTTTGAATGTTGTAAAAATAGAAATATAATGGGAAGAAGTCACATCTTTTAGGATCGCTGATTTACATGTGATGAGTTTTTTCCAAAAAGTATAAGTATTGGAAAATTGAACACTGGGTACAGATGTTCCAGTCAATCAAAGCATAGACAACCAAAATAGTGTTCGAACAAAGAATAAATAAAATTCGGTCAGGTGGCAACCCTGCTTGAAATACCATATTTGGAATACGGTCGAAAATACCTTTCATTTGATAACCATATTGGCATATCTAGCTCTATATTTGAAAAAAAATTGAGATAAGTGGCAACCCTGTAAACCGCTCTAAGTAGCAACACCTATGTATGTAATCCTAGAATGAATCAAATTGTCTATATGCCAAATTTTATCCAAAGCGGTCAAGCAGTTCCCGAGATATACGAAAATATAAATAAATTGCGGTTAGATGGCAACCCCGAGTGGCAACCCTGCTTGAAATTATCTTATTTGGAATGAGGTCAAAAATACCTTTCATTTGATACCCATATTGGCATATCTAGCTCTATATTTGAAAAAACCCTGTAAACCGCTCTTAGTGGCAACACCTATGTTTGTAATCCTAGAATGAATCAAATTGTCTATATGACAAATTTTATCCATATCGGTCAAGCAGTTCCCGAAATATACGAAAAAATATACGGTTAGGTAAGTGGCAACTCTGCTTTAAATTATCTTATTTGGAAAACCTTTCATTTGATACCCATATTGGCATATCTAGCTCTATATATGAACAAAATTGGGGTAGGTGGTAACCATGTAGACCGCCTCAAGTGGCAACACCCATGTACACAGTCTTAGAATTAATCAAACTGTCTATATGCCAAACTTTATCCAAAGTGGTGAAGCAACTCGCGAGATATACGAAAAAATTAATAAATTGCGGCTAGGTGGCAACCCTGCTTAAAATTATCTTAATTGCAATACGATCGAAAATACCTTTCATTTTATACCCATATTGGCATATCCAGCTCTATATTTAAACACAAATGGGATAGGTGGCAACCATCACCAATCAAGTCATGTTAGAAACAGACTCCAAGAGAGGGGCGTTGAATCACCCCTATTGCGAGCGTCGATTTGCAGTAGAATAATTTTTTGCGATTGAGTCGATCGTATTTTACTTTGGTCCCTATTGTGTAACTTGATCGAACAAAAACTACAAATGTTTAATGTTTTTTTTTAATTTTCTATTAAGGTTTTAGTGGTCCACTCTTAGGAAATCGCAATGTTAATTAGAGCATCATTTTTATATGAAAAGGGATTACATTTGGAGTACTGTGATACTCCAGATGGAGTACTTTTTAAATAGCGAACTGAGTACTCTCGATTTTTGCAGGGTATACTCATGCAAACGGATGTCATTGCATTTAAAACTTCGTCCAATATACAATTTTTTTTTTTTTTTTTTTTCAAAATAACACGAAAATATACTGTTTGAAATCAGATCCAAAGAATGGCACTGCGGTATCAGAATAGATCACTCTTAACCTCGGCTCAATACTCAGATTTTGGAAAACCACTGTACCATAAACTTCATAAAGAGCTCAATTTATGATAAGAAGTTCCAAAAAAAAAGTGATCGTACATCTTTCCTATAAAAATCCCTTCTTCCGAGCGCACAATGAGACTAGCCTTTGAAGAATTTGACTTTGCGGCAAAATAGTAATGTTACTTGAACAAAGGTAAAAACTTTTTTCCATGTCGTCCTTGTCCTCTGTCCGTGAGTGCACGCAGATAAACGATATTGTGAAAAATCGTAGTTTGAAGTGTGAAGGACACTACATGTTTTACAAGTCTCTTTCCTACCACAAAACCAACGACGAGCGCAGGCTCATTAGTATGGGCGCTCCAGTGGGTATTGCAGGTTCGGATGGTCTTGTAACCTTGCCCCGTCCATCGCATTCCTTGTATAGCGGTGATGTCAGCTTTTGTCTTGTTGAGAACCTCAACTAGGCGGGCATCGCCACCTTCCCTAGTAAGGGTTCGAACATTCCAAGAGCATGTCCTGATTTCATTTATCATATTCCTAGTTCGTTTGCTGTGGTCGTTATCTGAAGAAAGAGTTATCATATCAGAGGCTCGGTTGTTAGATCTCATTGCAATTTTTGTTTTATGTGGTGGGTCCCAAACCCTACGCACAACCCGTTTCTCGGGGAGTTGGCTTTAAGTCACGCATTTATATAGCGAGCCGCTTGATCCAAGACAGACGCCCGCTTGCAGCCGCATCTCATGATGACAGACGCTGCTGTTGGAATCCCCTGACAAGCCCTTAAATATATGAGCGGGTGTTCAGTGGCTATCCAGAGGATACGTGGGCGTAGTGACCTGCTTGGACCGCACATGCAAGAATCGCTCTGGCCATTCCCAGTTGAATGGCGGTCTGAAGCTTTCCCCACTCACGTGGACTTCCACACACGATCCCATCCTCCTTAATTTCCATGATATGCTGGTTATATCTCCATAAATTTTGGAAAAATTATTAATAATTCAGACGAGGTTTTTAGTGCTGCTGAATACAGTTTAGACCCATTGTTTTTATACCCAGCGTACTAGTACTAGTACAGGGGTATTATAATTTTATACACATAGCGGCACTAACGTCACTAAATAATCGAGATAAATATAGAGTTCCATACATGACAGTTCTAAGGTTGAATGGAGAAGTCCATTAAGGCTTGCCCGTCCGTCCGTCCGTAAAAATTTAGATATTTGCATGAAATTTTGTATACAGGTTACTTTCTGGCCAAGGTAGGTTGCTATAGAAAATGGGCGAAATCGGAGTATAACCACAACCCCTTTTTCGATATCGAAAATTTCGAAAATCACCTAAATTGACATAACTTGAGTAAGAATTGAGAAACAGTTCTCAAAACGAGATATTATCTATCTTTTATTTAGAATCTATTGATAACTATACGCACCAGTCATAAAAGATACACACAAAAATCTGTCGATTGAAAAAACTATGTGACACGAAATAGTTCTTTTTTAGTCGGTGGAATATTGGAATTTATAAAGGAAAATGTATTCATGATCTTTTGATATTTTTCTTTTTTGTATAAAATACTCTTAAGAATATACAAAGTTATGTTTTGAAACAAAAAAAATTAATAATCTCAAACAAACACAACAACTCAGAAAGCAAGGCAAGACAATTAAATTAATGTATTAACAACAAATTAAAAATATAGTGGCCAAGAAGTGGTAATTATCATAAAATGAAACGACACAAACGGCAACACGATCAAACATTACAAGGGCATAAAACAAAAATACATAAACTATATTAGATATAAATACAAAAACACTAAATACAATAACACAAGCAAGCGCAGCACATCCAGCGCCTAACCTAGCCGCAAGTTGTGCCACTTTCGCGGTGAAGGTGATGGTGACAGCTAAAAACAGAACACCAAAAACAATTATAATATACCAACAACGTGAACACAATATATCATAATAAGAGCAACAAAAACAACTAAGAATTGAAAACAGTTTTTTTTTGGCGTTGGTGTGATGAAGTGATGGTGATCGAGATGAGGATGGTGAGAGATAGGCGACGCGAATGGCAGCACTGGTGACGTGCGCGATATTAGCCACGACGATTGGGGCACATTGACAATGAACGATGTTAAACGGACCATGTTTCGGAGTGTGTTCTCTACAGTACGATTCGGGACGTAGAGAACATAACGCGTGTGCTATAACGGGAAATATATTTCGTGGAATTGTTGACTCGGGGTTGAACGAAACGAAAAAGTGTTTGTAGACAAATTGATACATATTTCAAAAATTTAATTTTGTGTAAAAAATTGTATAAGCCAAAAAGCTATATTTAATAAACTAAAAATGAATAATTATAAATTATACTTATTTTGAATTACAGATAAACTTCAGCGTAAACCTGAAAATAAAAGTTGCTCAACGAAAGTTTGCAGAAATGTGTAATTAAGCAAGAAAACATATTCCTAAAATACCAAAAATGTATGTGAGTGTTAGAGTGTACTACTGAAAGTGTAAAAATAATCAAAACAAAAGTTGTGTTAGAAGTTGCCAAAAAATGTTTACTAATACATCATCAATGCTTCCAACAAACTTAATGCCAATTACAACAGCATTAACAACACGAAAAGCAATAGCAACAAACAACAACACGCAAAGTACAGTGAGTGCACAAGAACAAAGAACTAAAAACGCATCGGTAAAACGCCGAAAAAGACGAAATGCGTGCAAAGAAAATGAATTGCCAAAATGTCGCTGCACGCCCGCAACAACGCCAATTACAACAACGTGCGACTTGGTTGCATGCGATAAATCGACAATTTATAGCGACTCTACAACGTCGATGGCAACGTCAATGCCAATGCCAACGACAAGAGAATATCCACATGATACATCACCACCAACAACAAAAACAAACACATCAATTGCAATACCTGCCTATCTTACCACACCTGCAACGTCACAACTCTATCCGACAGCTGCTCTCTGGTGCACCACAAACACACCGACACCACCACGATTAACGGATACAATAAGAACAGAAAATGATAAAGCTAGGCAGCGCTTTAACTGTAAAAGACGCGGTACTATAGCAACAACAACGCCAACAAACGCTGGAACTGCGAGACCAGTGCCACAACGTCCGCGCGCTCACAGCCTTGGCTTCAACTTAAGTACCGCTTTTGCGGCTGCTCTACTGCATACAAGCGTTGCAGTTGCAGCTGCCGCTTCGACACGCGTCCAACCTCATAACAGTATAATCAGTAAGCATTTGACGCCTCAATCTCAAGCTGTAATGGATAGTGGTATGCTATCACAGTTGGATCCAAATTCCACGTCGGCTTTGTTGGGCACTGCCAGCGTTACTATGTCAACGGTTACTTCAACGTCCAATGGTTCACTGTTGGATGAGACTGGCGTTGATGGTGTGGAAGGTGTTGATGGCGCTGGTGCGCCGGATGGTGAATGGTTTGATGTTATGCTTCATGTGCTGAAAACATCGATTATGTTGTTTATAATGATTGCTGCCGTCTTCGGAAATACCCTGGTCATAATTTCGGTGGTGCGAGTTAGAAAATTGAGGTAAGTTAATTATTTTTGTATCGTATTATTTATTTGATTTGTAGTAATATAGCAGTATGAAATTTTATGTTAGATAAGATTAACGAGATATACATACCCCTATAATAACTAGATTTGGCCCAGTGACAGGGGGGCAAAAAGAGGTCAAAAGTGGCCATTATTCGAAATCTTATCAAAACAGTTTAGAAATTGTACATCTGGAAGTTTAAGAGGTTATGTTATTAAATTTGTATGTTTTTAAACTTTTCCCATTTGTGTTTTTGTGCTACTTGGACTTCATGTTTTTATAGGGAGTGTTCCGAAAGTGTTTCTAACTCATTTTTCTAGTAACCTATGAATTTTTAGTCTTAGAGGCCATTAGGTTGGGAAGATGTGGCAAATAAAAAAGAGCAATCGAAAAAAAATTGTGTGCAATAGTTTAAAAATCTCATGTGCCGCGGAAAACTTAATTAAAAGGAGAGGGTGTTGCCATATGCAGTAAATTTTTCGTTTCGCAAATATGACAATATTTGCGCTTTATAAGATTCGCCAAAAAGTAGCAAGAAAAAACTTCACGAAAACTGTAAAATTGCATGATCAAATAATATACCTTTTAAGTATATTTTTACAGTGTATGTTTTCAAAAGGTGATTTTAATACCTTTCTAACGGTATAAAAATTTTTGAAATCGGTTGATTAGTTTACGAGTGATATCAAAATATAAGAAAGTAAAAATTAAAAAGAAACGCCATTTTCAGATATGTTTGTTATATATATTGAATAGACCTTTCTATAAAAAATTCTTATTTTTCAAAATCGCTTGATCTTTGAAACATTTAAAATTTTTTTTTTTTTTTTCAGTGTACTAAGCAGTTTTTAGAGTGTATTTTTTTGAAAGCTGATTTCGATACCTCGGTAAAGCAATTCCGTAGTAATCACACTTTAAAAGTACCTATTATCGCCATTTTTCGAATATTTTCGAATATTTCGATACCTTGACACGCCCACAATTTCGAAATCGAAAAATGAGGTTGTGTTTGGGTAAGTAAGTTGTACCTCTATGCAAAATTTCATCAAATTGTGAGGGGGTCGGGTTCAATGTATATTGGGTTTGATATGAAATTCATCATATGTACAATTTTCTTAAAAGTAGAACAGTTTTCGAGATATCTTGAAATTTCGAAATTTTTATGCAAATATCAAGGACCGTTTTCGAGAAGCAAGAAATGTAACAAAACGGTGAAAACTATTGCCAAGTCTTATTTTTATTAACTATGAATTTCCATACTAGGATTAGCATTAGAAAAAAATATCAACTCCTGTGTTGCCCATAAATTGCAACGGATAATACTTCTTTATTTTGATTATTAATCAATATAAAAAGGTCAGAATAAAAGATTCATTAGGTGAAATAATAAGAAATAAAAAACAAACATAAATAAGCAGCTTAACTTGAGACTTTTTTTGTAAATACTTAAGTTAACCTTTTACCCAGCATGACAAACAAATCGTGTAACGCAATTATGTACATTCAGGATTAAACTGCTAAGCAGTGTTGCGGTTAAATTTAAAATACGAAAATAAAGCCTATTTTTTTAGGTAACAATTCTTTATTTCGTGTTAATTAGCGTTAAACCGACTGAAGGATTTTAGACAAGGCAAAAAAGCTGACCATCTAAGATAGCTGACCCAGGTCCTCATTAACTGGAAATTGTTATGGCAGTAGGGGTGGAGAGCTAAGGTTCATCTTCAGAAAGAAAATTTTCACACGTCCCAACCATTACATTTGTGCTACAAAACTTTTACAAACGTTTTGGAGAAAAATCTCAAAAAAATTAAAATTTCCACAAAAATTTGTCTCTGTTGGAATTTTTATTTTTTCAAATGTTTTTCGACTGGGCTATAAAGAAAAATATGCAAAATAAATTGTTTCTTCTGTAGCCCAAACTATATCGACTGATTAAAAAAATCGATGTGTTCGTAGTAAAACCTTATAGAGGGTATATAATTTAGTATCCCTATTCAAAAGGTTTACAATATTTCGTAAGTGAAACGTTTTCGGTAAATTCCCTGTCACTCATATTGAACTCAAAAGGACAACCCTGTTCTTAACTAGTTACCCAGAAATTATTAATGTTCAAGTACACAAAAAAAAAAAAAACTTAAATGGAAAAGTTAATTTGCTTCCTGTTTATCAAAGCAACATTAGCGTCCAAGATTCAATTTAATTAAGCAGCATTAGCATCCAAAAGAGCACTTAGAATAGCTTCGTTGATAAATTGATTACTCCGTTAGCTTAAAGGCAAATGCTTTAAAGGCTTTTGCTATGCGTAATGACGACAAATATATAAGACTCTAGGCTAAGTAGCAAAATAGGCGACATACATACGTATGGCCTTAGCTATTTACAATTTCCTTACATACAAGAGGGTCGTTTACGAATACCCTACAGGGTATATCGCTTATACATGTCGAGGATGTTTCTAGTCCATTTGGACTAAGGTAGCACGTCCGGGAATACCGATCCTGAATCCCAGGCTTTCCGCGCCATTTTTTCGTCTCGAAATCCCGGCATTACATTTTTTCAAATTTCGGTATTTCGGATCCCGGGGAGTTGAATAAATATAATCTCACGTAACTACTAAAAGAGGTCCAAAAATGAGTCTCCCACTCGTTTTGGCGTAAATTTCAAGTAAAAATTAAAGTTTTTGGTTTGGTCAAAAGTTATTGGCGAAAAATAATAATTTTAACATGTACGATTCCAAAATTGGGGCATGACTCATGGCACTTCCCTGCAAAAATCGAGAGTACTCTATTTGCTATCCAAAAAGTACTCCAATTGGAGCATCAGAGTGCTCCAAATGTAATCCTTTTTCATATAAAAATTGTGCTCCAATTAACATTGCGATATCCTAGGACTGGACCACGTACTCCAACCTTCGCTTTGTTTCTGATACTCCATGGAGTACCTACAGTCAGAGTACTTGCAATGTACTCCAATGTTCAATGTTGTTGGTCCTTGGAGTATATAATGTCAGAGCGATAGTGTCATGATTTTCGTCGATAAGACACGAGCAATGATCGGCTTTCAAAAAGCTGAAGGTGGTCCGATGAGATGCACAAAGGCTTACTATTGGAGTACTCCAATATCAAAAAATTGGAACACATAATCCAAGGATTTTTGTAGGGTTATGTGCAGTTGAGTTTTCCACTTTGATTACATATATCTCTTGACAGATATAAAATATCGAGAGTAGGTTTTCGGATTGTGCATGTTAAAGTTAAAAGGAGTATTTGGATACCTCTCCCAACCTTTTTGGACAGTTTCTGAGATAGTCCCGAAAAGTACCGGGACCCCTGAATTGTCATTTTAAAATCCCGAAATCCTGGCAATATCTCAAGATTCGATGCCTTAATTAAGAGATGAATCACGTCGTACTCCTCTGTCTTCTTCTTCAAACATGGCAGTGTAGATATCTAATTCGCATATGGATTGATATTATAGATAAAAAAGGAAGATATACTATTGATTTAACTATATCTCTTCTGGCTATGAAATTATTGTTCAGAACCAGTTGCTATAATTTTTCCTGCAGGGTAGTTATAGCAATAAGGGAAAATTTATATAAAAATATTTGAGAAAAGTTGCGAAAAGGATAAACTCTGTTTAGCGTAAATGGGGAAAGAAGTAAACATATATAACAAAAAAACGAGAGCTTTAGGCCTAGTTAAGCTGGATAAGAATAATGACTATTTGTTCCCATTTTGTATTTTTGTGTACATGCAGCTTTGAGTTCATGTTAGTGGGGATTGTTTATTTCATTTTAAATATCACATTGAAAAGTAGCTTCTAATTTGTTTTTCTAAGACACTTTTTTGTAAATTACATTCTCAATTTACACAGAGTGTTAAAATTTAAATCATTTTGTATTTATTATTACTAACTTATCAAGAACTAAATACACAGTAAAACAAAAACATGTTTGTATAGGTGTTGCTTTAGGTTGGCAATCGAGCAATAGAGTCCCTTATCACAAAAAAAAACATAATACAGAATTTCCCTTTGAGTATGAAAGATATAGACCCCCGAGTTAGAAAAACATAGATTATGATTTGCGGCTCTACGTGTTTCCATAATTTTCGAGACTGCTAAGCTCTACTGAATGCAGATGATGAAAAGTGTCCTCAAACATTCTCCACACGCTGTATGCCCAAAGCATTCACATAAATTCCAATATAAGCGTCTTGCACGATCTAATCTCGTAAATTTTGCGCACTTACTGCAGTGACACATACATGAGAGTACATAACTGTTTCTATTTTGAGACACAAAGCACATTTAACCGTAAGGCACATAGAACATTTCATTTAAATTTGTTTGCCTGAGATATGCCTGAATATCCCAGCAAAGAAATTGTGATCAAATCTCACTTTGGTAAATGCGCTCATGAAAGGCTAGGCTTAAAGTTTGTTGTTGATCAGCCCTAGCCAGTCAAGATCTTTCGAAAGTTGGAACTAGTCATATCCTTCTCCACCATTTTTTATAAATAATTTTGAATACTTTCGTGGAAACACGGATTGAACATAAAAACACATATAACACATTTACATAGTCTTCAACTTTTAAGCCACTTTAAAAAATAGAGAAGCGTTTTCACACCGAATTTTTCAGTAAGACCCATTGTTAAAAGCAAAGCTACACACGAGCACCCAACGTGATTGTTTAATAATTGTGCCACACATCGCAAACTAAATGGCGCATAGCGTGTGCTTTAATCCACACACAGCCATGTATGACAGATTTTACGTTTATGAGCTCATTAACAAAACACTAGAGACTGTAGAGTATTCACTTGTGGCAACATCCTCTTTTGTTGCCTGAGTCCTACACATTTTATTCTCTTTTTTATTATTTTTTGTTTAGCTAGAAAAGAAAAATGACTGCATATCCATAGCATAAAAAGTGCCTTAAATGCTTATCTCGTACAGTCAAATGTCGTTATCTAACTTTAGTTGTGTATCTCGGCTTTACCAGAAGTATATGTATGTATGTTCTTATGGATTTGCTGTATTATGCAGCGTACACTAAATTTGGTTCCTGGAAAAATTAATGCGTTTCCATGAAATTTTTATTTTCCACAAATCAGAACTAGTTTATTCAACAACTCTTAAAATTCCTAAGAAATTAACTGACGGCACAGAGTGTTACAAGTAGTACAGATAGAACAAAATTCCACTCCAACCAGAATTTATACCAGCCAGATTTTATACCAGCCAGATTTTATACCAGCCAGACTAGATTAGTGCCCCGTACTTACTTAGTACGTCCGCGCACATTACGAAGTTTCTCTGTGGTAAGCTCACAGTACCAGTTTATATCGAATGCTGATTCAAAGATCGCCGTAGTTATTTCAAAATATCTTTAAAAAACGCCGTGTATCTAAGATTTTTTTACTTCAAGAATATGTTTGAAAAACGTCCTATATCCGATGTTTTTTCAATAAAGCCCTTTTTATTAAAATGTTTTTATTAGGTCGCTTTCGTCGTTGTTGTTCCCGGATTTTTGCATTCGATTTTGAACCAACTTCCTGTTGTGCTAGGGTCTTGAAATTTTCACCACAGTTCAGGTCGCGATGACAATGCAATATTATGGAAAAAAAATTCCGATAGGTGGCGCGTGGGTCGCTATATTTCCAAAAATCGCAGTTACGGTCCAATTTGTTTGAAATTCGGAACATACATTACCACCATGAAAAAAAAAATATTTTCCTCAAAAAAAATTCCGCTAGGTGGAGCTGAGATCGGGGTAATAAAAACTGAAAGTCCTAATTACGGACCGATTTGGCTGATATTAAGAGTGTGTATTACTTAATCAATTTCCAAACAGCTAAAAATTGGACCCGATACGTGGCGCGTGAGTCCCTCTATTTAAGAAATACGAAGGTCTGTTTTCGGTGTTGATTAATTCATTTTTCAACGAACTTTCCGTTGAGGTAGGATCTTGAAATCTACATCATCGTTTAGTTTTGTACAATTTTGTTATAATTCCGATAGGTGGCGCATGGGTAGAAATATTTGAAAAATTTCATTTCCAGAGATTTTTCTTTGTAACTAAGTTCCCGTTGAGCTCGGGTTTTAAAATTTTCACCATCGTTCAGGTTTCGCTAACAATGCATTATACGAAAAAAAAATCCAAAATATTGCTTTATCGTTCTATATTAAGTTTAGTCGTTTCTCCTTATTACCATAGAAAGAAGAACGGAATTCGCCGCGTGGTAAGTAAAGTTCATCATCATCATTTATTGGCGCTTAACCGCCTAAGCGATTTTGTGTTAAGTTTTCATTAAAATAGGGCTTACTTGAACGAAATTTTCACGTTAGTGAATAAGATTCTAAAATAGAGGCTTCTTTAAACACATTTTTAGATACGGCATTTCTAAAAAATATTTATGAAATAGGATTATCTTCCATAGAATACCACCTTAAGTTATCTAATATTTCCGTACCTAATCCGCTTTTAACCGTTTAATGGATTTGTCCAACTACACCTATTTTCAGAAGGCTGATTTTCAAATATATGTATGTATGTAGGTATTCCGTAGAATAGGTACTATTCTAAAGTAGCATCTGCTATCCTCGGACGTCATCCCATGACAAAAACATCAACCAAACGCCTTAAAGCTCGGTTCCAAAGTTGGGTGCCGATCCCGCGTCTATTGATTAAACCATATTTCATTCATCACCCAATCGGCTACCGAGATTAGCTATCTACCGCCAACCTCCTCTTGGCCGTACTTGTCGACTAGTTATAATCCTAACTCTGTATTAAATTACACCATCAAATTAATTTGGATTTATAAGTTCGACTCAGAACAGATTATGCTGTCCCAGCCTTGGACAACAGTCAGTACTGATGAATAAATTAATGAGTTTTTACAATTGACACTCATGAAAAAATAAGAATGAGGCTTTTTTTCTTGTTTTCACTCTTTTAAGATAGCTTTAAGCTCAGAAAAGCATGAATATGTTTTCTCTTAAATTGGGTTCTTGTTGTAGAAAACTAATATTTTTAAATTCTTCTTCCCATTTTCTCTCCATCCACTTAAATACTAATAAGTAATATTTCTTTCCTCATAATTTTAGGATTATAACGAACTACTTTGTAGTCTCCTTGGCCCTGGCAGACATTATGGTGGCAATGATGGCCATGACGTTCAATTTTAGTGTGCAAGTGACAGGACGGTAAGTAAAAAAAAGAATACCATACAAAGATTTTTATTTAATACTAAAGTTTTTCTAAAGTAATTTTTATTTATCAGCCAGATGAATATTAAAAGGCCGTTTTATCTTCTAGTTTTTAATTTTAAAGTTCACTATAAATTTAACGACCTTCACGCGTAAAAATCTTAATGAAATGAAATGAAACTTTCATAATTGTGTTAAAAGACGTTCATCTTAAAATTTAAGATATCTTTTATTCCCGGTTTCAGAGTATCGACCAATATGTCGACCAGGGGTGAACAAAAATGCGTGATAACAATATGGGTATCAAACTAACGATGCTAACGAGTGCTGCCATAAACAATTTGATTAATTTAAGTATGTACCTCAGCTAGTTTCGGAGATATCTCCCAAATTGATAGACGGAAAAACGGAAGTGGTGGATTAACCCGGATCGGTCCCCATACAAAATAAAAAGTTTTTCCAGTCCACCCCTAGGATGGGCTATTTACTTTTTTTGACACTACGTCGCCATTTTAAGTCCGATTTTAATGAGCCGTACACCGTTGTTCATGGCTTGGAAGCCGCCACAATTCTTACCTTAATCATTTTTTACTCCGAGTTCAAATTCTATGATGTGATTTGATAATGTGAAACGAGATACCGACAGTCACTACTAGTTTGTGCCAAATTTAAATGTTCTACCCTAATCAGTTTGAAAGTTACTACCAGTCGAATTTTCAAAAATGCCTCCCATAAAAGTGGGCGGTGCCACGCCCATCTTAGCCATTTCAACTACCGAGATATATCAATTTGTGTGATTTTCGAAATTTTCGATATCGAAAAAGGGGGCGCGGTTATCATCCGATTTCGCCCATTTTCAATAGCAACCTACCTTGACCAAAAATTACTTGTGTATAAAATTTCATGCAAATATCTCAATTTTTACTCAAGTTATCGTGTACACAGACGGACGGACGGACAGACGGACGGACATGCCTTAATAAACTCCTCTTTTCAACCTAAGAACTTTCTTCTATGGAACTTTTTATCTATCTCCATTATTTTGTGCCATTACGTACTACAACAAAATTAATATACCCTTGTACTAGTACTAGTACGCTGGGTATAAATATTGCGATACATCGTTAACACACCATCCTATCAACTTGGACTAAGGATCAATAATGAACAGTTAAAACTTGAAAATCAAAACAAATGGTGTTTTCTAAAACTGTGGTCAAGCAATATTTTCCATATATCTACATTAGAGCGTTCGAAAAACGTATGAAAAAAAGTAAGGTTCGAAATTTGATATGCATACCCTCTATATCGGTGCATTTTAGCCTAAATAACATGTGGGCGAAGTTTTATTGTTTATAGGATAACGGCAATCCGTGCCGATTTTTTGTTAATTAGCCCTTTTGCTAGGAGCTTATACTAAGTTCGCAAAAAGGTCCATTAAGCTTTCAAAAAATTACATAATTTTAATATTTTTCCCATATATAAAGGGCCGTGTAACAAATCTTCACCTTTGAAATTTTATAAGGACAACAGTATTCTTTGCAAGGATATGAAAAGGACATTGGAATTTCAGAAGAATTTTAAAATACTGAGTAAGAATATGTTTTCTAGCAAAAATAATTGTGTGGAACTTTGAATTATGTGGCAGTTTTATAGGTCGTACACGGCGTATGAGCAACATTTAGTTTATACAAGTAAAAAAAGTTCAGGTAAATTTTATTCATTTTTTGACATCTAGATATCTCCGAAATAAACAATTTCTAGGGTATATTCTGTCCAACATTTTCACGACTTTCTTTAGATAACAACTTTTTATAATATATCGAGTTTTTAGAAAGTTGAAGCATAAAAACTTTAACCCTTATGTGTATACCAGCGCATAGACCTACTACCATACACCATAAGTCTCGGCAGACCTATATGTAATTTGTGAGGAAAGTCATATTGTAAGCAAAAATTTAAATTTTCATTTATGAATTATATTTTTTTAATGTATTTTTCGAAACATTAAGAATTGTGTAAAGAAAATTTATTGATTTTCTGCGTAATTACATTCATACAAAACAGTATAGGTCTGCCTGGACCTATAGTTTACGGTTAAGGTATAAGGTTAGTAAATTTGTAATAAAACCTAAAAATATAATCTAAAAAACTTTTTTTTTCTTTCAAATTATAGCTTACATATTCCCTGAGTATATCATATTTAATATCTTAAGGTTCTAGCTTTTCGATTTCAGTGAGAAAAACTTAGTTAAATTTGGTATAGGTCTGGCCAGACCTATGTATGTATGTATGTTAAAGTGGCTGCCTCCGCAGTCCAGGCGGAGGCTCACGTGGGCCTTAGTTTGGGCCATTGTGATACCACGAAAAGAGCCCTAATTTCCCTTTCTGTAGATCGACCTAACCCAGCAGAACGGTCGCATCCCCCAAAAAGTTTTGTAAGAAGCCTTCTGAGATACGACCGCTCCGCTGGGACGGGTCGAGGCAGGAGGCCCCAAAACACATAAAAACCTTGAAGGATCCGTCCGCCCCACCTATGTGGCCATCTGGCCAGACCTATGTGTACCTATAAGGGTTAAAGGGCATCATTTCCATGTCCTTAAAGGATAATTTAAAGAAAGTTATATTGAGCCTACTATATTACAACTATCCTTTAAACTAGCAAACAAATATCCACATTTTGTTTTAAAGTTTATCAGGTTGCGCTACAACGTTTGATCCTTTAGAGGATATCCTGAATATCTGTACAGAAAAAAATACGGATTTACTAATTATGAGGTCCCTGAACAGTAAGGATACAGCAATATGAGAAAAACGAGTACATAAATTAGCAAAACGCAGTGAAATGCAGTAAGATTTTACTAATGACTTCAACTGCAAGCCAGCACGAGTTGCTGTGGTCCAAATTGCTTAAAACCTTGCTGGGATAGTTTTTCATTTTTCATTTTGCTTTTATCGAAAAGATATACATATGTAGGTAACAAATAATAAATATTTAAAAAATTTTAGCTTCAAATAATTTATTATTTTGTTTATGTTAATGACGCATGTAGGCAACTGTATTAAATAAAATCATGTAAGTTAAGTTCAGTTTGATCTTTTTAAGCTCTATTATGTACCTAATTTACACTAAAACAAACACATTTTCCATTCTCTAAAGTAGTTTTTGTTTATCTTCTTTGCCACAAAGTTGTTACTTCTTAAGTAATCTACCTCAATTCAAATGAAACTGACTGCACTTTGCATACATACGCACAACTTCAAACGTTGCATAATCCTCAAAGTTTTAAAATCTAAATAATATTTCAACAAAGTTAAATTATAATCTTTTATTTGCTTATACGAGTATGTAGTTAAGATTTGGTGCTGACAATCCCGAAAGAAATTAAATGATTTTGGGAATCAAACTTAGTTGCAGCAAGATGCTTGTTTTAAGGAGATTATCGATTGCCAACATATTTTTATTAGTGCTGAAGTGAATGTCAATTTCAAGCGCTTAGATTAGTCATATACATACATAGCTATTTATTGCTAGCTATTTAATGTGTGGTCTTAGGTACTAGTATCTGATTATACAGGAACTATTTGTAGTAAAGGACAGCCAATTCAGCAAAACATACGGAAAGCTTTGTAGATATGAACTCATTTTCAGACCATCCAAAGCGAAAGTAGATGAAAATATAAAAAGTTCGGGAACAAAAAGCCAATATAATGACTACACCTAATAGATGCAGATGCCAGAGAAACGAACATTTTGAACATTTAGGCACATGTTGCTAAGTTAGTCTAACTAAATGAACGTACAAACTTACCTTTATACCGGCCCACAAAAAAGTTCTATGTAAAATTCATTAACGTTATCTTATAATGCCAACGCGTGCTATCAAAATACCCCACTTGGTGTATAAAAGTAGTTCAAGAATGTGTTCCACTGTTGGTGGTATCTTATATTAAGAGTGTATAATTAAAAGAAAAAACACCAAAGGGCTATATATCTACTGCTTAAAATTAAACAAGCGCTGAATACTCCACTTTCATTGTTGAACTAGGGTGAACTGACTTTAGGGTACTCTTGGCTAGGGGGGTATCGAAACTGTTTCAGAAATAGTAAATTTTTTAATCTTCCTTAATTTGAATAGTTGTCTATAATTCTTTGGCGAATATATGAAATTCTTTGTTATTTCGGGACTTTGATATATGTAGAAGGAATGTGATTTAATTATTATTGAAAAAGTTCCAAACTAAGATTTTTGATCACAGTCATTTTTTGTCGAGCCCCCTCTTATGCGTGAGTGCAGCTTTATTTACAACTTAGCGTTTTAAAGTTGTATCTGAAACTTTTTAAATTGTATTTAGTTTTGCGGTTCACCCGTTGGGATGTTTACAAACTTGATTTGGTTGAGCATGATGTGGTTAAGCAAAAAACTTGATACCAATTTAATAATTTTGTTTTACTGTGGGTTTATCATTTTGTTTGTGTGTTTTTATAGATGTATAAACTTAGTATTTGTGCTGGTGATGAAAAGGGGGTGTCATTTTGAATATGAAGTATCTCATATTGTGTAATAAAAATACGAACAGTCTTTGCTACCTCCAAAACTGCTTGCTTGTTTATACTCAAAATCGAATCCAAATTTGGAATACATCTTGCTCCATCGTTGTGCCATCTCACGAAATTGGACTTCCCTTGTCTTGCTTTTAAATACATATTAAGATCTCTGGACAATCTGCAAAATCGATCGAATGGTTACCATATAAGTGTGTGAGCACCTCAACCATAGTAGGTATTTTCAAATCAATACAACAGAGCCACGCACCTAGAGAGAAGAAGCTTTAACCAGTGGGGAACCAAAGATTTAAAAAAAAAATAAAAAATATCCCTTGGAATGGGCACTGTCAAATTTAAGGTATCACTTATGTAAATCGTTTAAAAGGTTACCAAATGTGTATTAGGTAAACGCAAAAATGTCAGTTGGCAGTTTGCTGGTAGATTCACTGTATTTTTTGTGTAATTTTTACTTTATTTTTTGCGTAACTTTTGTTATATTTTTTGCTTTATTTTTACTATAATTTTTTTGTGATTTTTACTTAATATTTTATCGTGATTTTTCTCTAGTTTTGCGGAGCTTTTACCATATTTTTTGTGCCTTTTCACTGTTTTACAGAAAAATGTAAAAACTTTACTGTATTTTTGTGTAATTTTTACTATATTTTTGAGGTAATTTTTTACTATATCTTTTCGCAATTTTTACCATATTTTTGGCGCAATTTTTTCTATATTTTTTTAGCAATTTTTGTTTTGTTTTCGTAAGTTTTTCTCTATTTTTATTTTTTTATCTTTTTTTTGCTATATTTTTTATGTAAATTTTACTTTTTTTGTATAATTTTTTAACTAGTATCGCCTGTGATCAAAATTTCGACCAATAAAATCTGGTGGTGGTGACTGGAGGGGGTCGTGGGGTCGCTAACCCCGTACCCCCGATCCTTAAATTTCGGGCACACCCCAGAAAATATACCGCCTATACCTCAGTTTTTTCAATTTCATTTCCATCGGTGAATATTTCATTCAAATCGTCAAACGGTTCCCTCACAGGAGGTTCCTTAAGTTTTTCATATGGCGTATATATTGTATATATAGCAAGCCTCGGCAGCTAGTGGGACAATTGTCCAAAAATCTGAAAAACAAATTCTCGCAGATTATTGTGATGTTGTGATCACCTTGGCCAATCAATGCATGTCATTTGTTTGTTTCGCTCAGTCGCTCACTTGGAAGCAACGAGGCAACAACATACGCTCTTTCACTAACATAACCTGAGTAACAATTGTGCGGGTTTTTTTGGTTTAGATTAACGATATTTGAGTGAAAGTGACCATTCGACCTCTAATAAAAAAGGGAAAAAATTGCAAAGTTTCCTATTGTGGTCCCGGTAGCACTAGAAAGCGGTACCACGAAATAAATCCTAAATGAAATAAGTCCCAAAAAAAAATTAAATAAGTCCCAAATATTTTCCATACAAATTGGGACTTATTTCATAAAATTTTGTTGGGAATTATTTCATAATGAAATAACTCCCAAATGACATAACTCCCAACGGGGTTTCGTTGGGAGTTATTTCATTTTCCAGCATTTAAACTTTTTTGGAATACATATATGACCAAACCTAATTTGGACTCAAATTCAATCTAGACCAGTTTTCATGAAAATTGGCTAAATGAATCGGGTTTCAATTATAAACAAGAAATGTTTTAACAATTTTTTAAAGATAAAATAAATTTTTTGTCCGTTGGCGGGAATTCGAACCAAGACTTCCCGCATCATGCCCGTCTGCTCTACCACTGAGCTACATCGCACACATAAATGTTGTTGGCAAAATTCAATCTTGAATAAGCTTTCAAAAATAAATTTGAATTTTCAAACCCAAAAGTTTAAATTTTAGACCGAAAAGTTTTAAGAATAAAATATAACTAAACAAAATGTGGCAGCTGACAGAACTCGAACGAAAACGCTCAGGAGTCACAGCCGACTGCTCTACCACTGAGCTATGACGCATATGAAGTTTTTATGGTAAAAATTCAATTACATTAAAACAAACCAAAAATAAAAAATTTAGACAGCTTTTTCATTTAGATCTTAAATCGAAACCAAAAGAAATTGAAAATCTTTGTAGGTATTTGGACGGTTTGAAATATTGTACAAAAAAGTTTGAGAAATTGATTAATCTTTATACGGGTTTAAAATTTAGGTTCATTTTTTTACCCGTGTTGCTGTTTCTATAACTGTTGTAGGGTAAGATTTTAGCAAAACATTCAACAGTCTTATTACATCGAAAGTTTTTGCGGCATCTCCGAAGACTGTAACTGATATTGTTGTGTCAATATGTTCCAAAAAGAACTCTGGACAACAACAATAAAAAGATTTTGATCGATGACACATTTTCAATTGTACCGCTGGGGTGTTTTAAACAGTTGATTTTGATCGCCAAAAGGTCCTTTTGGTTCAAATATTGGCCGATAACTTTGAAATCAGTTGAGTTATCGGAATAATCGATATCTTAAATTTAAATTTAAAGTTTCATTGAATTCCAATCAGCGGTTTTCGAGTGATGCATCCACAAACATACATACATATTATATGTAGAGATTATGAAAAGGTAAGATATAACCCGCAGGAAGGAAAAGAGTTTGAAGGGGAAAGGGGGCGCGGCGCGAGCCTGACGCCGGAACGCGGCCGCACGCACGCGCCCCCCCCACTCGTCCCCTTATACCCAACTCTTTCTTCCCTGTTTATGTATATGTACATACTAATATACATATATGTGCAATGACGAGGTTTTGAATTAATTTCATGTTTTTTTTTTTTTTTTACTTTTTCTTACACATATTCAGGTGTATAATTAATAACGTATTGCTTATGTATAAATATACATATGTATATCTACTGAATAAATAAGCACTTGAATTGGGAGTTATTTCATTTTTCTTGGGAATTATTTCATTTGGGAGTTATTTCATTTTTCTTGGGACTTATTTCATTTGGAAGTTATTTCATTTTTTTTTGGAAACTGGGGCCTTATTATGGAATAACTACCAAATATTGGGACTTATTTCATTTCCTTCTTTGGGAGTTGTTTCATTTCTTAAAGTTGGGACTTATTTCATTTTTTGGTGGGATTTATTTCATTGGGATTTATTTCAAGGGACCTATTTCATTTGGGATTTATTTCGTGGTACCCTAGAAAGCGAACTATGTTGGAATAGCCTAGAATATTAGCAGCAAATTAGTTAGGAAAAAGAAAACAGATATTTTCTGGTATCAAGCACATACAATAATGTAATGACTAAAAAGCAGTAGACCTCTAAATTCGAAAATTGCCTTGGGCGAACTATGAACGCTGTGTGTTACTGCAAATACGTATATCCCCAACTTTACTTTTTTGTAAGCCGTAAATACCGTAAATAGTTACTCATCAGTAAATTACTTTTCAAACTAAACTAAGGATAAAGCAAACATATTTGGAACACATTTGCGTTATAGTGCCAGCAGCTAAAGGTTTGTACATTCCATAGTGTTTGTAGAATGTGTAGTAGAAAATATGTACATCAGACTGGGACAAAAAATATTTCGTTTTTGAATCAAATTGATATAATATTTTAAAATGCGAAAAATATAACGTAAACGTTTTGTATTTATTTTATTTTTTTATTTTTTTGTATACATTCGTTTTACCTTTGTTATTAATTTCTGAAGTAAACCCATGAAATCTTTAATCAAAACCAATTTTTAAATCTTAATTAATCTGAAAAGGGACTCCTTAAGAAAAGTTTTATTAAAGACAATTTTGTGGAGGATTCAATTTTCCTAAAAACTGTATAAGAAATAATTGTTTAATTACTTAGCTGGGCAGTACCTATTGAAATATAAGTGAGATTAGTCCTAAAAAATCTTAACTCCCTTAAAAGATCAAAACAAAATATTTTTAAGACTAAAAAACTGATTTGTCTCTGCCTAATGTACATACCCTGCCAACCATAAATGGGTACAAATGTGGACAAGCGGTGGGCGAATCAAATAGTTAAAAAAAAGTAAGTGATTTTGTTTCGAGAGACTCAATTTTTAACCATTGCAGCATTCAGGGCTGCATACTTTTAGGCATTTGTTTTTTTTGCCTATACAAATTCCATAAACACTGAATGCAAGTTTTACCTCAGCACAAGTGGTTAGAAATGGTTGGTTGGGTATCTACATATCTACTACATTAGCGTGAAAATGTCAGCGACAACGGTAATACCGTCAACGACCCAATTAAAACTCATTTAAATCATTACTATCTACTTGCCATCGTACTTTCGTCTTCCGCTTCACCTTCTACTTGTTTTGGCAGCTAAATTTATTATCATAGCGATGGCACCGTTGCTGACAGCAGTCGAAGACATTTTTGCTAGACTTTGGGAATCATTAACGAAAAACTTCTCCTAGTTATGCCATGTGCGTTTTGTTTTTTTGAAGTTTATTATGTACAATTGTGTACTGGCACTGGGGAAAGGGAGTTAACTACATAAGGTTGCTAAGTTTCTTATATGTGATTGTATTTATTTGTCTTTAATATTCGCATAACCCAGGTGTATAATGTGTTTCTTAAATGTTTAAACGAAGCAGCGATGTACGTGCATTAGGGTGATTCATATAAAAAAGTTAAGTTTTCGTACAGTACACCCCTCAATATTGAGTAATTCATAAGAAATATTATTAATAATAATATTATTGAGTAACTCAAAAAAAGCGTTGCAACTTCACCTTTAAATGTCGATATTTTTTTTTTTTTTTTTCAAAGTAAACTTTCCATTTTTTTTTTTTTTTCAAAAACCCTTTTCATACATATTTAATCCCAAAAAAAAAATTGTTTTTCCCCATACAAAATGTTAAAGAAAAATAACTAACCTAAGGGTGCTTATTTTTTGCAAGGCTTATTTTCCTATCTATTACTAACTTTTGAGGAGGTAATGCCTAGAGGATGTCTATTTTGAATAACCCTAATGTGTACACTATATTGAAACACCAAGCGTTTGAAGAAACAAGTTAAAATGGTATGGTCTCTACCAGTACAGAGGACCTTATTCGTTCCCTAAATGTTATATAAATTTAAACTTATTGAAATAATGATCAGAAATCAGTATTTAGCCGCTGAGGTATAGTGAAAAGTGTGTAAAAGGTTCCAGTGGCTATTCTCAGGAGAGGTAACATAAAAAATTACTTACTAAAAGTTTCTAAAAACATTTTCATCCCTCGACAGTGGCTGGCAATCTCTCCGAGAGAGTTTGTAAGTTATAGCTATCAATTGGAAGATGATGATGAGCGTTATATGGCTATAAAGCGATTTCGGCCTTTTTATACCAAAATACGGCACTCATACCAAATGCCCTTATTACTATGTTTCAAAATAAAGACTTATACATTTGTTGTACTGCGGTATTATAAGTGACTTCCTTTCAATTTTCATTTCAGTTGGAACTACGGTACGTTCGTGTGTGATTTGTGGAATAGCTTAGATGTCTACTTCTCAACGGCAAGCATTTTGCATTTGTGTTGCATATCCGTCGATAGGTAAGTTATTTTATTTACATGCATTAATGAATTTGTAGCTGATAAAAAATTCGATACATGTACAATAAAAATTTCGAAAGCAACGAATTCGCGTTTCGATTTACGAGTGCACCTAAGTAGTAGAAAATTTCTTCTCATACCGTTAACTTAAAAATAAAAATCCGGTGCCGGCCTCGCCTCTCGTATTTTAGTACAGCAGGAATGTCGGTACCAACGTGGCATATACGTAACTGGCAAGGTTGAAGCCTTAGGCTGAAGGCACATTGCCTGTTTTAAGCCAAGAAAGGCGTGAATATATATTTACAAGCTTCAAACTTAGCTTGCACTCTGGAAACTTTTAAAATTTTCCCTCTAGAAAAAAGATAGAAAGCTATGAATTCTATCTTTATATTATAGCAAAACTTCTCGCTTTCACTCTGTCGTCAAATTTATGAAACGATTTTATACCTGTTTTTTTTTTTGTATTCTAAGATATTTTCAAGTGCACAAGGCTAGCTATTTCTGATATATTTAGGGAGCCTAGTTTTTATACCCAGCGTACTAGTACTAGTACAAGGGTATATTAATTGTGTTCACATAACCGTAGTTTGTAACGGCACAAAATAATCGAGATAGATATAGAGTTCCATATATGAAAGTTCTTAGTTTGAAAAGAGGATTTCATTCATGCATGTCCGTCCGTCCGTCCGTCTGTGTACACGATAACTTGAGTAAAATTGAGATATTTGAATGAAATTTTATATACAGCTTACTCTTTGACCAAGGTAGGTTGCTATAGAAAATGGGCGAAATCGGATGATAACCACGCCCCCTTTCTCGATATCGAAAATTTCGAAAATCACACAAATTGAGATATCTCGGTAAGTGAAATGGCTAAAATGATATAATTTCATAGGTGAATCACCCTGATCATCCTCTTATGATTTCTCCATCAATTTTTTATAGTGGGCGTGGCACCGCCCACTTTTAAGGGTGGATTTTTTGAAAATTTGACTGGTCGTAACTTTTAAACCAATTAAGATAGAACGATGAAATTTGGCAAAACGCATACTATTATCGTGGGGAGTATATCTGATGAAATTGGATAAAATCGCCCTCCAACCACGCCCAAAAATAATTCGGTTACAGAAATTAGGTAAATCCTCCTAGGGCCTAATGATTGTTATCCCGTTCTAAAAATTACCGCTGGGTATTGAATGTTCGGTTCACCCGAACTTAGACTTCCTTACTTGTTTTTTTTGTTTTTGCAAAAAACTTGTTACACACTTTTATTTAGCTATTCTTGAACGTTAATGCAATTGTCCATACCTTAACCATTCATTACATTCCTTCATTGTTCAATTAACATTGATTCAATTGGCAGTCATTAACGTGAACCAGACAATCGTTCAATTATGAAGTGCATATGCATACCAATCTAATGAATTGCCTAGTTTTCCATAAACGGCAATTGCTCTCTAACCTAGGTGCAGTTAATATATGTCTGTAGGTCTATTCACATACCGCTTTACATATGTGTGCAAATTTTGTATTCATAAGATAACTAAATTTGTTTCGAGGTTTCGACAAAGCAGCAATAGTTGGTTACGCATTTCAATCGTTGTGTAAGCAGAAGCATTAAAAGCTTGTTTCTTAATTACGAATAACCTACTCCGAACAAATGAATTCTGGCATTTATGTATGTATGTGTAAACGTTCTTTTTCATAGGATGCTTGAAATTTTCTAGTTTGGTGAAAGAAACCAGAGACAAAGAAATTTTGCTCCAACTGACTTGAATGCCGAAAATTTAAGCCTATTAAGAGCTAACGTTCATTTGTACTAGTATTTAACTCAATTGCCGAAACGACTCACTTATACTTTGATGCGTGCTTTAAGCCGATAATAAAGAGAGGCCTACTTTGTTCATATGCTTTGAAATTGAAATGTAGGCAACAGTTTTACTTTTAGGAAATTTTGCTGGAATTCAATAATCAACATTCTTCTGTGTTTTCGACGTTTAACTAGTGTTAAGCCTTAATAACTGGAACTCAGTGAGCGAATTCTTTTATGGGTCATTTCGTGTTAAAACTAAATTGCTCAAATTCTTCGAAATCGTTGCCTTGGCAAAAGCAATTTTGAAAATTTAGAAAATTAATGAAAACAATATCTTTTTCTAAAAGTGGTCTCACGACAATAATACGCGGAAATTCTGAACTGCTTCTTCTAGGACTTCCGCTAGAGCTTTTTTTGGAAAATAAATAATAAAGGGAGATTGGTAAATCAATTTCCGGCTTCCGCATTAATGAGCTGAAAACATTGCCCAAAACTGCCTGAGAATCTCCCAGCAATTGGAATACATTTAAATTGACAAGTGCCTATTCGTAATCTCAGTCTTTTTTAGTATGCTTTCGCTTTTATAAGCAACTACTGCGTAAATATACACAGAACCTGGGTGACCGAGCTTGCTCGGTGCTATCAATTTAGCGCCACCCTTCCTACCCAAAATGATCCCAAAATGACCCTAAAATAATCCTAAAATGATCCGAAAATGATCAAAAATCATTTCCAAATGACACCAAAAGCACCCTTAAATGTACCTACCCGAAATTATCCAAAAAAGATCCCAAAATAATCCTAAAATAATCCCAAAACGACCCCAAAAAGACCCTCAAATGTCCCCAAAATTACCCAAAAATGATCGCAAGATTGCCCCAAATTAATCCAAAATTTAACCCAAAAAGATCTAAAAAACAGCCCCAAAATTATCCCAAAGTGACCCCTAAATGATCTCAGAATTATTCCAAAATTATCCAAATATGATCCCAAAAATATACCTACAATACAAATACAATACAACCCTACTTGAAAATATTTTAGTTGGTATGTCGGCGAGAATACCTTTCATTTGATACCATATTGGCATATCCA
Organism: Campiglossa producta; assembly: GCA_964058755.1. NCBI lineage: Eukaryota > Metazoa > Arthropoda > Insecta > Diptera > Tephritidae > Campiglossa > Campiglossa producta. Next base: position 43,946,169 of record CAXKVI010000001.1, on the reverse strand, counting down.
GCTCCATAATTTAGAAAAAGTTAGATGGGGGGCAACCCTGTACACCCCCAAGTGGCAACTCACATGTGGATAGTCTTAGAATCAATCATAATATATGCCAAATTTCATCCAAATCGGTCAAGCGGTTCCCGAAATAGTACGGATATACAAATATACTGTGGTAAGGTGGCAACCCTACTTGCAAATGTTTTAGTTGATATGTGGCTCAAAATACCTTTCCTTTGATAGCCATATTGGCATATTTTGGTACAAAATCAAAAAAAATGAGATAGGTGGCAACCCTGTAAACCGCCCCAGGTGGCAACCCCCAAGTGGATAGTCTTAGAATCAACCACAATATCTATATTTAAAATTGCATCCAAATCGGTCAGCGGTTCCCGAGATAGTCTGGATATACAAATATGCATAAGGTAAAATAAATAAAACGGGGTCAGAGGGCAACTCTAGGGGCTACCCTGCTTGAAATTGTCATATTTGTAATACGGTTGAAAATACCTTTCATTTGACACCCATATTGGCATATGTTGCTCCATAATTTTAAAAAAAATTAGATAGGTGGCCACCCTGTAACCCGCCCCACGTGGCAACCCCAAAGTGGATAGTCTAAGACTCAGCTATACTATCTATATTCAAAACTTCATCCAAATCGGTCGAGCGGCTCCCGAGATAGTGTGAATATACAAATATACACTTAACCTCGTTTAAAGTTACTAGTATCGCTTGTGATCGAAAATTCGACCAATAAAACCTGGTGGTGGTGACGGGAGGTGTCCGTGGGGTCGCTAGCCCCGCAAATTTTGGGGACGCCCCTGAAACTATACTGTCTATAAATCAGTTTTTTCAATTTCCTTTCCATCGGAACATATTTCATTCAAATCGGTCAAACGTTTCGCTCACAGGAGGTTCCTAAAGTTTTTCATGTGGCGTATTTATATATAGATAGATAAGATGAAGCCAAATAAAAAATTTGAAATAAAGTGATTTCGCAACCAAGCAATTTCTCACTCCTCAATTGAATGCTCGTGAGGGGAAATCAATATCACGCCATCATCTTTCATCAACTTGTTACTCAATCTGCGATAACGCAACTTCCTTTATCATTTTTTTCTTTCTTCTTATTTCCTTTCTTTGCAGATACTATGCGATTGTGAAACCGCTCAAGTACCCGATTAGTATGACTAAACGCGTAGTATTCTACATGATACTGAATACGTGGATTTCACCGGCTCTACTATCCTTCCTGCCCATATTCATCGGTTGGTATACGACAGAGGAACATAAGATTTTTGTACAACGTCATCCGGATCGTTGTGAATTCATTGTCAATAAACCATATTGTGTTATATCGAGTTCGATTTCATTTTGGATTCCATGCACGATTATGATATTCACATATTTGGCGATATTTCGCGAAGCGAATCGTCAGGAAAAACAAATGATGGCGCGGCATGGAAATGCAATGTTGATGCATCGTCATTCGGTTGATACACGCGGTGCAAGTAATAATACAGGTAAATGCTTTCATATAACAAAAAGAAAACTGGAGCGTTGGTATGAATATGAAAAATTATTCGCTTATTGAAATATTTTTCAAGTGGCAATCACTTTCAAATTTTCTCAATAAGAAACTTCACATTTATAAGATAATACCATTCGATAATTTATCATATGATATCACATTCTGCTTATGCGCTCAACCGTAACATTGTGAAACTAACTAACTAATCGCGGCGATATACCAACAAGGTATCAAGCTTCCCCTCCAGCTTCTGGTGTGCTGCTTTTTTTGATACCAATTAATAATTTTTGATACCAATTCACATTTTAAAAAGATGATGAAGTATCATGCGATGATATATCAAATGATGTCATATTGAGCAAAGATAAACAGTTATGATATCCCTTGCGAATATCATCAAATTCGGCATTCCGCAATAGAGTAAAATATTGGAATCAATGCATAGCAAAATATGCTGTGATAAAATATCATATGATGAAATATCGTAACGATATATCCCATCTGCTCATCGATTCTGATACCCCTTTGCTAATTTTTATGGAAGCGTAATCCATCTTCAAAATCGGCACTCTACCCCAGTAGTATCATATTTTGCATGTTGTGTAACTATTTTCAAATCGTCGGCTAAGAGTGTAAACCTGTCAAAGACCAAAAAAATATTTTTCAGTAGAGGCAAAAAACCAAATTTAACTTGAACTTTCAGGTTATGGTTTGAGGGCCATGATTGGCTTGAAATATCAAAAATTAAATCATATTCGCCTTGACTTAGACCCAGACAGTAATACTCTAGAGTAGAAAAGTAACCGGGCGACAGAAGCTCTATATGTTGGATTTAGCAGATTTTCTCATCAATCATTTTTTGATATTTGCATATTTATTTTGAGGCTTTGCTTTTTTGATATTTGCATATTTATTTTGAGGCTTTGCTTTCGTTTGCCAACTACAGAATCGGCTACTGCTTCGAACTGCATCAAAAAGTCGATTTGACTAAGAACAGGATTTAGCAGGTTTACATTCTTAGCGGACGAAATATCATATTTTTGCCACGTTGTGTAACTATTTTCAAATATCATGTGATCAAATATCACATGATGTTATTTTGTACAAATAAATATCACGTGATCCACGATTCTGATAGCCTTGCTACTATTTGTGGAAGCCTGGGTCGTCTGCTATCATATTGATTCCACGTTGCACAAAAATATTTAAATATCATGACTGGCTTAAGCCATTATGATTCATGTTTCAAAGTGAACTTTAAAATATATCTGCACGATCAAACTCCACCTTTGTTAATACATACAGTCCACTAAGCCCGATCTGAGGATTTTTCATGAGAGGTTCCACATCTGTTACTTAAACGAGTTCTCTCTGGCTTAAATATACTTAGAGACACTCCTGCTATAATTCCATCAATTGCGCTAAATCATACGCTGATAATATGCAATAACGAAAACTTTTCCATATTTTATGGATTTCCCAAACAACTTAATTTCCAAGAACATTTAATATTAAGACGCAAACAAGCAATTAGTAGCCGTAATGCGAATGAATACCCAGAAAAAAAATCAACTGCGCACACGAAACTTATCTACTAAAAACAAGTTTGCAACTACTGTGCAACATGGCGTATACGCAACATTTGAGACATTCAACTGAAATTTAGTATTCCAACAGTGATTTGTGAAAACTTTTTTATGAGTAACGGTTAAGCAGCCTAGTAATGTAAACAACGTGCATACACCACATACAAATAAAATCCAAACAGAAATGCAAACAATAAAACGGAAACCGCCAACAAGGCAAACAGCACGAATTGAGGTGCGCCCAGTTGGTGGTTGAGTGAAACAGCATATTTCGTTATGGCCAAATCAGATAAAACAGTAAATTCTACGTATCGCAATATGTATTGTTGCTCTTTTTTTATACGAACTTTTTGTGCTTTCCTTTTTTTGCTAGTTAACTTGTTAAGCCTCACACAAGCTGGTCAAAGCCAAAAGGCAAACTTTCCTTTTTTTTTTGGTTAACAAGACTCAATGCTGATTTATTGGTTGCAAATTACTATCAGATTTAAAGTTTTTATAAGCACAAATTTTGTCCTATTTTGCATTCAACGTCGCTATTTATAGTGCGCGTGCTGATTTTCTTTTGCACATTAGCGCTTTAACTGTTTAAGGTTTCATATTAATTGATTTTGTTTTGCATTGTCGCAGGAGAAGCATTAAGTGGTTCTGGTTCATCGAAAACATTGACGTTGCATGAAGTGGAACAGGATCATACACCAACAAAAGATAAACATTTAATCAAAATGAAAAGAGAACACAAGGCTGCAAGAACTTTGGGTATAATTATGGGAACTTTTATAGTCTGTTGGCTGCCATTCTTTCTTTGGTAAGTACAACCATATGTTTATATGTATGTGTTAATTTTATAAATTCGAATGATCACACATAAAAATTATGTAAAAATAATTAAAATGGAATAAAGCCCGACGCACCTTAATGGGCTTAAAATTATAATAAAATAAAATCAAATTAAATTAAATTAGAGTCAATAAAGTAAAATAAAAAAAGATTAAAATTAAAATTAAATAAATAATATAAATTAAAGTGAAGTTAAGAACACTTAAAAAATAAAATAAAAAGATATATATAAAAATAAAGATAAAAACAAAAATAAAAATTGTATGATATTAAAAAAATAAGACAAAACAAGATAAAATGAAATAAAAAATAAAATAAAATAAAATAAATAAAATAAAATAAAATAAAATAAAATAAAATAAAATAAAATAAAATAAAATAAAATAAAATAAAATAAAATAAAATAAAATAAAATAAAATAAAATAAAATAAAATAAAATAAAATAAAATAAAATAAAATAAAATAAAATAAAATAAAATAAAATAAAATAAAATAAAATAAAATAAAATAAAATAAAATAAAATAAAATAAAATAAAATAAAATAAAATAAAATAAAATAAAATAAAATAAAATAAAATAAAATAAAATAAAATAAAATAAAATAAAATAAAATAAAATAAAATAAAATAAATTAAAATAAAAAAAATAAAATAAAATAAAATAAAATAAAATAAAATAAAATAAAATAAAATAAAATAAAATAAAATAAAATAAAATAAAATAAAATTAAATAAAATAAAAAAAATAAAATAAAATATAATTTAAAAAAATACAATAAAATAAAACCAAAATAAAATAAAATAAAATCAAAATAAAATAAAATGAAATAAAACAAAACCAAACAAAAAATAAAAAAATAAAATAAAAATAAATAATAGATATAAAATGAAGTGAAGTTAAGTACAGAAAAGAACAAATTAAATTAAAAAATAAATATAAAAATAAAGATAAAAACAAAAATAAAAATTATATAATATAAAAAAAATAAAACAAAGTAAAATAAAATAAAATAAAGAAAACTAAAAAAAAAAATAAATAAAATAAAAAATAAAAAACAAAAAATAAAATAAAATAAAATAAAACAAAATAAAATAAAATAAAATTAAAAAAAAATTTAAAAAGAAAAAAATAAAAAAAAAATAAATAAAATAAAATAAATTAAAATAAAAAAAATTAAATAACATAAAATAAATATTTATGTTTTAAGTTTGTGGTCATTAGTTTGAAAATTTGGTGGATTTTTGACAAATAGGTGTTGAAAAATTTCTAAATACAAGAGCCATTTGATAAGTGCCCTTGAGCAAGGCCGAAATTACGTAATCATGGTAGCTTGTAATTGTTGTTGCTTTTCTATCTTGTTCACTAATAATAAAAAATACAGAATAATTTAAGAAAAAATGATTCACATACGATCAAAAGTCCACCAAATTTTCAAAGATTAACATAAAATAAATTAAAATAAAAATAAAAATAAAAACAAATAAAATAAAATAAAATAATTTGAAAAAAATATCTAAATTAAAAAATAAAATCAAGTAAAATGAAATAAAATAACAATATAAAAATAATATAAAACAAAAAAGTATCAAGTTCAGGATACCCACACAAAACTTTACGAGGACTTGTTACTCATCCTTCTTTTAAATGTCCTCTATTACATGCGATACTATAGTTAAACTATGTATAAAATGTTTGTTATATATTATCCAAGCTTATATTTCCCTCCTCTCTTTCTCTAAAAGAGTAAGATAGTATTTATTTAACTAACTTTGTACCCTTTGGCAAAGATGAAATGGTTGTGTATCTCCTTTCTTTGATCGTTTGTGTTAACATTAAACACACTGGTTTAGTTTTAACAAGAAATTTTAAAATTGTTTAGTGAAAGTATCTTCAAAGAAAGCAATTAAGGTCAGTGTAATTATTTTGCAACAGTTTAACTACATGCAATTTATATTACCGGAGAAAAAAACAAGCATTTACTCAATGATACTAAAATCAATTTTGCAACAAACCAGAAGCTGTTTCCTTGAATTTGAAATGGGTTGTAACGTAATTACGTATTTAGAACGAATATGTTATTTAAAAAGGCGACTGAAATTTCATGAATGCCAGCTAGGTTCTTCATCCCTGCAGTAAATCAGTTCGGCAATCATTTTCAATTAAAAAATAACGGAATAAAGCTTCGGTTTTATATATTTCCCGATTAATATTATATCAGAATGATTGTAGATTCTACAATGTAGAACTATTACGGAATAGTTTTCTCGATTTTTCGGGCTTTAATATCATATACTTCTACATACATACTTCTGGTACTACTAAACTAAACTGTTCAGTAAATCTCATTTCAAAAATAGACACTATTTCAAAATTATTACAGGACCTTCCCCTACCTTCCAATCCTCTGCGAATTATCCTTGAACCAAATTAACTATATTTTGAAAATTTTCTGACGTGTTTTTGTCTCCACTTAACTCTACGCTACTCTCGTTTCGTAACCAAAGTTCTTAGGAAATACTTAAAAGTTTACTCTTATTATACAAACAAACAGCTTGAGGAAATTGAAAGTGAAAGACCAATCTGAAGCTAAGGAAGAGCAACCGCTTAACTTTACTCAAAACTTTAAAATGCCAGTCTCATACTAGTTCAATCTGGACGAGTATGATTTCCATAAAATGAACTAGTATCCATACTAGTCACAAAAGGACTAGTGTGAAATATACAAGGTTCATACTAGTCCAAAAAGCATTGAACCTGGACTAGTATGATTTCAACCAGAATTTTATTGACTTACTCTTTATTTATTAAGAAAGCAGCGACTATTTGTATTTACCATATCACAAAAAAGCATCTGTGAATTATAACTGGTATGATTTCATCCATAAAAATCTGGTTGTATACTATATTTTTTCTGACTAGTTTGAGTTTTCGCTGCAGGGATATGTGCTATCGATATTTCGACCACTCTTTGCAATCCAAATGATAAAATTTTTAGATAAAATCCATTCAAGTAATCTTTTTGTTTTTTGACAACTTGCAATGTAGTCTACAAAGCGTTTGATAAGCCGATCAAACTTAGCTCTGTTGCCATTGACTGAGTACTGGAAAGATAATCAGTGGAAATACTTTGCAAGCAGTATTGAAGTTATAATAAGGGAAACAAATTGCTATGTGGAATGTGGTCAAACTGAGTAAGGAAAATGAATGTACTTTTCCTTATTCCTTTTTTACTTCTTTTACATTTCAGCCAACTGGAAGTTATAGAGCTTCCCTATACCTATGTATATGGCATTAAATAAAAACTTACATACAAATATTTTCAAAGTAAATAAAATATACTTTTCAATTGCTTTGAACTCTTTAACATATACATAGCTAAGGCTAATTGCAAGTGGTCAATAAATTAAGTTTGAGTCACGGTTGCCGTTTTGGCCGAAACGTAACATTTTAGGTACGAATTTTTTCTCTGGGTATGTTAGTACGCAACTTCCAAATTTGGTGCATTTTTGTCATTTTAACTTCAACGCAACTCCAATGGCACTGCTACAAGAATCAAAACTGCATTTGAATGACTACAAAAAAATTATTTTGTCATGATGTTGTCTCTTTCACTCTGCTTTACTGGCAGTAGAAGCGAAGTGGTACCACTTGGGAAACGGCAAAAAAATTGGCAAAGTTTCTTATATTTGAATCACCATATTGCACCCTTAATCCAAAACCGTCACAACTCAAAATTTTTAAGTCGCTTTCTTGGCATAGATTGCCTAGTAAAAAGTAGTACAGCCAGTACATAATTTTTTTTCTTTTTGACTATTACCTTTAAAGAGCACAGTGATGCCAAGTTTTCAAAAATCAAATGACTTGTTTGCAATCCAGAAGCAATTAACTGAAAGTTATAGTACATCTACACTGCACCAAATTTGCCAGTTCGACACCGTTTACATTGGCAAATTTGCATTTGGCTTCACCTTCCCTTCAAAAATTCTCCACCAGGACAAAAAGCCACCGAGCTTGCAATTTTTAGCCAAATTTGCCAAATTTGGTGCAGTGTAAATGTACTCTGATTTAGAGTTGTGCCTCTTTTTGATTTAGTGTGCGATATGTTCATATATTAAAACTCGTTTCTGTGTTAAATTATGACAGAAGATGAACTGCTTAAGACACAACTCAAAATGGGAGGAAAATCAGGTTAAGCGCATCTGGGTCGCACAAAAGTAACTTGATTTTCAAAAACTTGTGAAGACAGGCTTTTTTAAGAGAAACGATAATATTCCACAAGAAAAAAATTTTATTTATTTTTATTGAGCGATCTATGCTAAGAAAGTGGTCTGAAAAATGTTGAGTTGTGACCGTTTTTCATTTAGGGTACGAAATATTATATTGTTTCGCTAGCAAATTATTTTGGCACGTTTTTTCGGTTTGGTACGAATTTTCGTACGCAAAATTTTAGGCAAACGGCAACCGTGACGCTATATTCTTTTTATATATGTTTTCCATTTTCTTTAGAGAATTAAAGACGGATCATTGGATATGAATTGGAACTTTTTCTTCTACAGTGTTTGCGAATTTTAAGATTTTTTTTTCATGGCCAATCGGCCACATAAGCGGACCGTTAGAAGTTGAAATGCTGCAGCTAAAGCTGTTCACACCCTGCAGCGAAACTTCAAACTAGTCAGAAAAATACTTGTATACAACTATAATTTTCTGGCTGAACCCATAATAGTCAGGAAATATCTATTCCATACTAGTATACAACTATATTTTTCTGGATGAAATCATATCAGTAAAAAAATACAAAATTCATTCGTTTCGTTTGCTTCCTTTTTCTCTTATAATTCACCGATGCTTTTTCGTGGTAGGGTAAATACAAATAGTAAGAATAAACATGAAAATAAAGGCAAATGATAAAATAAAGTGTAAGTCATGAAAATTCTGGTTGAAATCATACTAGTCCAGGTTCAATGCTTTTTGGACTGGTATGGGACTAGTATATTCCATACCAGTTCTTTTTGGAATAGTATGTGGACTAGTTCATTTTAAGTAAATCATACTAGTCCGGTTGAACTAGTATGGGACTGGTATTTTACAACTAGTATAATTCTAGTATGTATATCATGACTAGTAGATGACTGGTATGTTCTGGTCGAAATCTGACAATTGACATTTCGTAGTACATCAACACGTAAAAAATACCATTTGCTTATATATATAAAAAAAGCAAAATAGTGACTAGTTCGTCCCGGTGTACCGACTAGTTGTAAAGTAGTTTTCAACTAGTTGCTTTCGCTGCAGGCACATGCACAAATGGAGAAGGACTTCTGGCATAGTTTGCATTCGAAGCTCTTCTCAGGAATCTTTATGAAATTTATAGAAAATTTAATAGTTACGAAACGATTCAAAATCAAAGCTCAGCATCACAGCTGTGAAATATGTCGCCCGTTCCAAAGTAAAGAGATGTAAATCAAAATTTTCGTTTTTCGGGATTTTATGACAAATATAAATTACCGACTGATGATATTGTTCCCTAAATTGCAAAATGATCAAAAATACGAAAATGGCGCCATGGCTGCATTTGAAATTAATTTTAATAAGGGAGCTCTATGAAAACTTTATGGGAAAACTTTCCAAAACAGCGAAGAAGTTTTGATAATTGTGTTATGAGGGAAAAGCCCCCTACCACCCATACTCATAACCATAACCTGTACCATGTCTTGCATATCTAAAATCAATGCAGTCTCACTGTAAATAAATTTAATTTCTACAAACTACTTACACTTCTTTCTCTTCCCCATTTAGGTACACCATCACCACCTTGTCTGATATAGTTGCTCCCGACCTCCTAGTCGCAATCCTTTTTTGGATCGGCTACTCCAACTCAACATTAAATCCATTAATATACGCCTACTTCAATCGAGACTTTCGGGAAGCATTTCGCAGTACACTGCAATGTCTCTTTTGCGACTGGTGGCGCGATCGCGGTCTACCACTTGACATCGATATACGACGTTCCAGCTTGCGTTATGAATCGCGCGCCAAAAGTGTTTACTCTGAAAATTATTTGGGTGTAAATCAACCGCCAAGACGTACCAGTCAACACGTCGATAGTTTATAATATAGCCGGAATGACACGCTGTTGTCGGTGACACGCTCTCCGCCCCAGCGTTCAACGTCAATGCAACTTTTGCCATCGCAACAATCGCTGGCGTTGGCCGAACTGACGCCAACACGAGGAACAACAGCAGGAGGCGACGGCGGCGGCGGCGGTGGAATGCATCAACTGGCACCACTGCCGACCTATATTGGCAAACGTTTGCAGGTGATGCATTCGGGTATTGAAGCTGATGCGAATGGTACTGGTAGAAGCAAAGCGGGACATGCGTATTGCAGTGATGTGGTTGGTGATGCTGATGACGATGAACCGCAACAAATACAAATCGAAATACCGTTGGCTTATGTTAAAAAATGGAATAAAAGCAATAAAGGCACAAACTCCAATACAATTGTAGCAAATAATGCAACAACAACAATAGCAGCGGCAGCATCTACAAAAGCGGTTAATGGTTCAGATACTGCCACACTGACGACGACGGAAACCGCAACGACTACAATAACAACTACTGTAACAACGCCCATGGGCACCGAACTACATGCACACACACACGTTTAGGTGATAATGAGTGAAAATTACAATCCAAAAAATGTTTAAATTAAGTAATATCATTGCTAAGTTGAAAGTACTAAAGTTAAACTTTTTAAATATTTTTATTCGAAAGAGGGAAACACTTGAGTTATCAAAATTAATAGTTATTTTTTTAATACTAATGTATACATTCTTGTCAATAATCAATGGTTGCTCTATAACGCATAATACTCTTCCGACGTCTTCCATCAAGTGAAACCCAATTTGTTCTTCCTTTAGTTCCAACAAGGGCCAAGTAATGATTTCTGTAATTAAAAAACAAACAAAAACTTGGTTATTAGAAAAGTTTTCCCATGCGATGTTTTATATACTCTCGAAAAACCCCATGCCCATCTAACCAAAGTAGAAGCGCTCCGAAATAATGACCCCAAAAAGAACTCATAATCTTACCTTTTTTGTGCAATTCAGTAATTAAAAAAAAAAAAAAAACATTTTTTATGAAGATTTCAGAAGACTTGGGAAGATAAATGAATATTTTAGAGCGGATAAACCGTAAAGTTTAATTATATGAATGTTTTAGATCAGGACCTGGCAGAAAGGAAAGTGTGGGTGTATTAACAAGAGAAAGAGCTGTCATCGCACCAATGAACTTATTTTATCTGTTTTTGCTCCGTCGCTCACTAGCAAGCACCGAAGCAACAGCGTATGTTGTTAAGTCGTTGCTTGCAAGTGAGCGACTAAGCATCACCAAACACATGCATTGATTAGTCAGTGCTATCATAGCGTTCTAACAAGCGCAGCAACAATGTTTGAGAGGCCAATCGGAGAGCATAAAACTGTGTGAGTTTGGTTTTTAGATTTTCGCACAATTGTTCCACTATTTGCCGGGTTTTTTTAAGCGCATTTCTGATACAACATAGAGACCTAATGCTATGGATACATACAAGGAGATTATCTCCAATAAATCTTCTTTAATCAGATCCAAGTTTTACCTTGACACACACAAAATTGAAGATAAACAATCCACCATCTCGGCGCCACCTAGTGTTTGGTTGTATTTTTTGCGGTTTAAAACTAGATGTCGCTGAGGATTGTTTATTTTTACTTCTAGCGGTTTAAGGTTAGATGTCGCTGAAAATTGTTTACTTTGGCGAAATCTAGTGTCCAGTAGCGGTGAAATCGTAATTTCGGTTTCTCAAAATCTTCTTCATTTTTGGGAGTTTATATGCTTTTATATGCGATTATGCTCAAGTTAACTCCCTTCGAAATTTGCGCTAATGTATCAGCCCTATAACAGAACGTAAAGGGTCTCCAAAAAGCTTCAAAAATCATCAAAAGAATATGTCGAAAAAGAATAAGAACAGGCTGCAATATTCATCGGAGTCGGAGTCATTTTGGATCCATCTTTTATCAATTCTTTTTTGGGATCACAAAATGACTAATTACTGATGAATATGCTGTGCGAAATTTTCGTTTTATAGCTGCGAATGGAGTATTTTTTCCCTCGTTTGCATAGCTGGACGCTATTACAAAATTTTTTATAAAAACGAAACAGTAAAAAAGTATAACAAATTTGCTGGAATATTATTTACCCACCTGGAGTACTTAACGCATATACTAATCAGTATTTAAACAAATAGCTAATAACTATAGTAAGAGTGATATATTTTGTGTGTGTTTTTTTTTGCGGCATTCTTACAAACATTATGTACCCTCTCGTATCGCTCCTTTTTCAATACCTCTGCGGCTATAAATGCCATTATCGTTTTATATCACATGAATCACTTATAACTGAATATATCTTGACAGGTTTATTTATTTATTGATTGGGTCAACAAAATATACATTGTAATCAATTATTAATTTTTTATGTACAAGGGTACATATATGCTGGTATACTGAATATTTAGATAAAAAAATTAAAATTATCTTTTATATGTCTGCATGGTGAATATATTAAATTAAGGTGAATATTAAATTAAAGTTTTTTCATGCAGAAGAAAATAGTATCAATAACATATTACTGTGTGCACATATTTTATTTTTCTTTTGCATTAACTTTAAAGTTTAAGCTGACACCATCATTCAATTTACTTTGAACTTTGAACCTCGCTTTTTGCAAATATGTCTCGTTTTTTGCAATTAATTAGTAAATGCGCACTCCATTTGGCAGACAGGATGGCATCTGTGTAACAGCAGCTGATACAGTTTAATACACAACTTAGGCGAAAAAAAAAAATGTTTGGCGAAATTTACACTCAACCTACGCTAACATTCAGTCGAAAAAAAAGTTAATGATTAACTTAAAAAAAGTAAATTTCATATGCCACACGCGAGTAAGGAGGCGTAAAGCAACTTTTCAACACCTTTATGTTGAGCTGTCTAACTTTGGCATAAACTGCTGGGCTTTTTTAAATACAAAACTTCCATTTGAACTGGAGACTTGAAAACTGGCAGTGCAACGTAAAATAAAAGAGTTCCGCCAGGTGGTCGAGATATTTAGAAAAAACTTTAAATACGCAATTTGAAATCATGCTATCAATTTCTGTGTAACTTTTCTAATGCCGCTGTAACACTTCGTTTGTCCTTGTATTTTCCCTGTATTTTTCATAGAAACAAATCCCAAAAGCAATTAAAAAAAAAACCAAAAATACAGAAAAAACTAGAAAAATACAAGCATAATAGCTAGAACGCTGTAAGAAACCAAAATAAGATAAGACATAGTATGTCTTAAGAATACAATAGGTTGGGGATTGATCGAGTTGATTGTTTATTTTTTTAATTTTTTGTTATAAAAATCCAGTTCATTTGACGGCAAACTGAGAGCTGCTTGTTGGTCACCATATATAAAGTTAGTCTTATACTATTTTTTAAATGTTTTTATACTATTTGTTGTCATATTTTAACAAATTTTTTGTATTAACTTATGCAGCACACATTTCATTTTGCGAAACGAAAATGACATAAACACATTCAATTAAGTCAGCAAACGGCAGACAAAAACAAAAAAATGCAAAAAAATTAATGCTCGCTTATACATTACAGAATTTTAATTATCCATTTGCTGTTATTTTAATTACGGTAAAATTACTCATTACGAAGAGCTTATGGTAAATAAAATAAAAGCTAAAGAAAACTTTGATATTTTTTTTTATATTTTTTGGTTGATGAATATATTCACAAAACAAAGTTGCATGTGGTTAAAAAGAGCTTTGCAGCTTTCATGCAGTGAAAATTATTAAGTTAATTGGTTATGTAATACTATGTATGAATGTTTTTTTTTTGCTGCAAAGTAATTATTGAAAACAATATAAATTAATTTATTACAAATTGTGTAAATATAAAATGTTAATTACATTAACGCCACCAAAACAAACATTCTTGGGTGTGCGTGTGTGTGTGTGTGTGTATCCGTGCGGCAAAGCGTTGCCTGTACAGTTACTATAATTTTCTACATACTTATTAAAATTAAATTAAAAAAATTGTACAATTGCATTGTAAATAATTTCTAGTAGATATACTCCTAAAATGACTGCTAGAAACTAGAACTTCGTATTCATCATAAAAAATATAAGATTTCGTAGTAATTGCCATTTCATCCTTGTTGCATGCAAAAGAGTTGCTAAAGAAAGTATTTTGCCATTTTGATGATAATTTGTATTCATTCGTATTCATTTCGCAAAATTTGAAATTTTAGTTTTTGACATAAATATGTTGTTGCAAGTTATATTCTCATTATACTCTTTTCACTGATATAAGGGACACCACGGCGTAGACGGAACAATTTTGCTACACATTCAAATTTCTGGAAAACCGAAAATTTAAAGAAATTTAAAAGCTCAGTTTTTAAACACATTTGTTGTGCCAGAAACATGAATATGTAGCACACTCGTTTTTCTGGCACCTTTTTCAGAGATTTAACTACAAATTCATTGTACTTTAGAAACCCGGAGTTTTCGTGAATCGTAGAGAAACGAGAGGTTAATCACGTAAGCCTATTAACTCAAATCTGGAATATTGGCATATTCATGCCTCATGCCAGAGGTATACATGTGAAAATTTTCCAGATTTGAGTAAATAGGCTCACGTGATTAACCTCTCATGTGACTAATCTCTCGTTTCTCTACGATTCACGAACATCCTGAAAAACGCATGTGCTACACATTCATGTTTCTGGCGGAACGAAATGTTAAACAATTTTTAAATTTTTAAAAACTTTCGTTGAGCCAGAAACAAGAATGTATTGCACTTAACCACACGTGGTAATTTTGCTACACATTTATGGTTCTGGCACAACGAAAATTTTAAACAATTTAGTTTGTCAATTTTAAAAGAGGAATTGAAGGAATATTAACCTAAAACATATATCAATGGAAAGAGTATAATGAGAATATAATTTGCAAAAATATATTTATGTCAAAAACTAAAATTTCCAATTTTTCCAGAGCAATAAACTTTCAAATACGATTTCTCAAAATTTTAATTTTGGGACATTCATGCTTCTGGCAAGCGAGCGACGATAA
The DNA here is from genome assembly GCA_964058755.1 of Campiglossa producta. Classification (NCBI taxonomy): domain Eukaryota; kingdom Metazoa; phylum Arthropoda; class Insecta; order Diptera; family Tephritidae; genus Campiglossa; species Campiglossa producta. Next base: position 43,931,062 of record CAXKVI010000001.1, on the reverse strand, counting down.
AGTATAGACTACATTCAAGGAGTGATTCTGAATTGCATTTCTAGGCTCGAGTTCGCTGATTCAGAAGAAGAGTGATTCTAGTTTCAAAAATTTCTTCAAAAGTAGGCTCAGTAAACTTAGGTTTGTTTTCCTAACCACCAACAGAAAAAAAAATACGTAAATGTGTATAACTTCAACTATTTGCTTTTTTATGCCTTAAAATCACATTTCTGCGTCCAGCAGCTGGCCCAAAATTACTTTCCAGTTTGCTTTTTTTATAGGTATCATCATTACCAATGTTTGCTCTTAAGCTTGAAACCGACGAGCAATTGAAGTAAAAAGTTTTTAATGACCTTCATTTAAATTCTGTTCATGCTTTCTGCAGTTTGACACCAAAACGCGTGCCAGTTTTAAAAACAGTGGCATGGTTTTGCAAATGTTAACAATTTATTCGAGTAAAATATATTCATTGACTTAATAAAAAAAATTGAAATTTAAAACTCTCAACTATGGAAATTTCAAAAGTTGTCAAAACAAACCACTTTTATACGTACGTACATACGTAAATTCAAAATACATAGTAAAGCTCAATGTAAAATTGTTTAAATAAAAAGTTTAGACATAAATAGTAGTTTCATAAGTATGTGTGTTTGTATGTAAAATAGTTGAAATACTGACAATCGAAAGCAATAAAATTTAGACGGCAGTGAATGGTATCAAAAAAAAAATAAAAAAGTTATCTATTAAACAACGGTATGCTTACCTTGAAAACAGTAGAGACTAATTGAAAATCACAAATTATTAAAAAATGTTATTATATGAATGTGTTTGTAAAGTTATATATGTTTAAGCATAAAAGATATACCAAAAAATTAAATAACAGCAAGAAATAAGACTTTGAAATAGAATCATTAAACAATTATATTACAATTATAAGTGCAATAAGAAATAGGAATCAAAATTATGAACAAAATTACAAACGTATAAAAGTTTACCATATTAACTACGTAAATGCATACGAGTCCCAATAAAATAATAAACTGATGAGAGACTAATGAAATTAAACTTCAAAACTTATATCTGCCCAATCAACACAAAGAAGTATTTATCGGCCGAATAGATGTTAAAGGTTATATTAGAAACCAGACCTAAGTTTAAATACAGAGAGAAATGCATCTTGTTTATGAAACTGAAAAATCCGCTTAGAAAATATTGTCACTGTTCCTTTATTATTTTGTAAGCATGAAACTTAATTTACTTATGCTAGAACCATGCGATTAGCTAAAAGCTTTAACTATAAGCAAAAGTTTACGGCCGACTAAGGCCCGGGTTTTCAGTGCAATTTTAAACCACAGTCAAAGTTGACTAGAGTTTATCACATACCAATTGGTCGTTTAAAGTAACTTTAAACTCGTACTGAAGTCTAAAATTGCACTGAAAAACCGGACCTAAGTAAAATTTCTCTGAAAGTCGATAAAAGAGAAGTTTAAAAAAGATCTTTAAGAGGCTTATCGTACATGAACTGGAATATGTCAACTGAAAACTGAAGTGTGTTAGTCTTCGACGAAGTGTGTTAGTCTTCGACGCAGAAAACTGAACCGTATTAGTCTTCGTTGGGAGCGACGATTTCGTTATATCTCACACCGTGTGAGTGATTTTTTTTTCGATGATTTGAAAATTTTGCCGGCTAAGTGGAAGAACGCCTTGTTTTAAAATATCATGTGTGCAAGGTTGGGTGTGCTGCATCCGAATCTGATGTCAGATTTTTTGAGTCATCATAGGCTTTCTCTCCAGAGACTGGTTTGGAAAGAGAAAATTGTAAGAAAATTTTTTTTTTTTTAATAATTTAAAAAATTTTCTTGAGTCAAGTAACCGTAGTTTAATTTTGGTTCTCATATTTGGCAGCATACAGATGTTTTATAGAGCAAAAAAATTTGGTACCGGAAGTTATTATGAACCAATTTATTTAAAATAAAAAAAATAATAATTTTTCACTGCTACAACCCTCTAGAGGGAAAACTTAGGTTGGCCCGAAAATTCTGAATTCAGATTAATCAGCACACCCAAAACTGGATTACACTGTACAACAGCCAAAAAGTCCCATAGGGTTTCTCATGGGTTTCTAAAGCTTTTGGGTGTTTCCTTTAGGTTTCCTCCCCAGATTGTAGTATGTTCAGATTTAGGTAGTAGTAAAAAAAAAATTTTTTTTTTTCTTAGTAACTTACTATACCACTATTTGCACTAGGGATCATCTGTATGATCCCAGAAAAATTGCTAAATTATTAAAAAAAAAACATTTTACCCTCTGGAAAGAAAACCTAGGGTGATCCGGAAAATCTGACTTCAGAATCGGATTCAGAAACCGTCTAGAAGCCCGAAAGGGATTTTCAAAAACCTCAATTTCGTGGTACAGTGTTATTATCAAAGATCTGTAAGCCAAAATAAATTTCCAAAAAAATTATAAAAAAATGATTAACTTTCTAATATACATTTGGAAAAACAATTGGGCCTTTTTAAATTAAGTTTATATAACAAATGATAAAATGTATAAATCGTTTATGCTTCAATGCGACATTTTTCTCCCGAAACAAAAAAAAAAAAAAACAAATTAAGTCTAGTACTTTTACTTTCAACATCTTGAACATATTCTGTTACTTCAAAAGCTCTTGGCCGATAACAAAAATATTATTATTATTTTATGAGTTTTTTATCACTTTCAGTTTGTCTCTAAGCGGATTTTCTGTTAATAACACAGACATAAAACATCGTTTGCAAAAAAAATGGAAAGATTGTTTGCTAAGTTAAAATACTAAAATATGTAAACAAAGTAGAATAAAAGAAAAATACAATAAAAAGCAAATGCATAACAAAATAAAAAAATATGTAAAATGAGAAATATCAAAACCAAAGCCCGCTGTTTCTATCTCCTACACCAAATCATATAAAAAAGCAATAATGGTTGTTCGATATTAGCTTAATACATACATACATACTACATATATAAATTCAACAATATATAGCAATGAATCATAAAAAGAGATTAGCAGCATTTAGTATAAATAAAACAGAATAAACAAACATTATCAATATGGCTTCCACAGTATATTCCCAAAATCTTGTTTTATAAAAAAATATAATCTAAATTATGTACAAATATCACTTAAATCACAAAATTTCTTATAAGTATGTTTTCATAACATATAAATTTGGTTTATGATTAATTATTCTCCAATGGCAAATAAAATCCTGTTAAATATTACGCATGGTAGCCGTCTTCAGTTATATACTATTGTCTTTCTGTATCTTCTGAAATCTTGTGACAACAAGCAACAACGGCAATACAGTTAATTGAAATTGAGCTATTATCAGAATATATAGTATTTATACATAAATCGATATCAATATAGCCGAAGATAGCAAACGACTAAGGCGTGGCACATGGGGGCCAAAGTTCAGATTTGCCTATGGAGACTAAATTTTTATGTAATACTAAAAATCGATAGCACTATATTCGGAGATATTACAACTCATGTCACAGGGGGTAGTCACAATTTTAACCCCCCTGCTACACGCCCTAGCGATTTAAATCGGAGCAAAATTTTGTATTTGATATCTCCGACCATAGTGCTATCGATTTCGAGTATTACATAAAAAGAAAAATTATTTTTATTTTGCAGTCGCCATAGGGATATATAAATTTTGACCCCCCTGCGACACACCTAAACCATCTCCAATCGTCATAAACATTTACGTGCGATATAATTGAGAAGAGGTGAGTCTGGGAAAAAATTTTCATTTGGTTATAAGGACCACCCTAATCTACATATCTGTAAACAAAACAAACAAATTTTTTGAAAATTTTCAGTAGAGCGTTTCGAAATTCAAAATTGTAGTGTAAATGTATGGAAAATCAAAATGGTTTGTGGCTTTAAAATCCACAATTGAAGCATCATCGAAAATAACGTTCTATAGAACTAAGATCTAAATGATAAAATGAAAATTGTTCAGGAAGGTAAAAAAATCTTATTTTCGAGAAGGTATATAGAAGGCTATTAACAATTCCGTTGGAACTCGAAACTCGATAGAAATCACTAAAGTTCTCGGAATTCATTAGATAATTTCGATAAATTTCGTGATTTATATCAAGTTTCTCTTTCATTGAAATTGCTCATACATAAGACCCATAATTTCGGCAAACTAGTGCTTGTCCAATGTTGGAAAGCGATTTTAAAGGGAAGTACCTGGGTGACCGGGATTTTTCGGTGCTATTAATTTAGCGCTAACTTTACTTACCCAAAATCATCCCAAAATAATACTAAAATGATCCCAAAACGCCCACACGTAAATGTTCCCAAAATGATACGAAATTGAACCCAAAATGACCCAAAAATAATCCAAAAATTACCCTAAAATGATCCCAAAATTATTCCAAAATTACCCTAAAAAACCTTTAAAACAACCCAAAATTATCCAAAAATTATTCCAAAATGACCCTAAAATAATCCCAAAACAGTCCCAAAACTACCTTCAAATGTTCCCAAAACGATCCAAAAATGATCCAAAAATGACTCCAAAATTATACGAAAATGACCGCAAAATTGTTCCACATTAATCCAAAATTGAACCCAAAATGATCTCAAAATAGCCCCAAAATTATCCTAAAGTGTCCCTTAAAAATACAAAAATTATCCTAAAATAATCCAAATATGATCCCAAAAAATATACAATACAAATACAATACGGTAAATGGTAATCCTGGGAGGCAACACTACTTGAAAATATTTTTGTTGGTATGTCGGCGAAAATAACTTTCATTTGCTACCCATATTGGCATATCTCACTCCATAATTTAAAAAAAAACCGAAGTAAATAGTCTTAGAATCAATCATACTACCTACATATATGCCAAATTTCATCCAAATCGGTGAAGCCGAGATAGTACCGGATATACAAATATACCCTAGGTGGCAACCCTACTTAAAAATATTTTAGTTGGTATGTCGCCGAAAATACCTTTCATTTGATACCCATATTGACACATCTTGCTCCATTATTTAAAAAAATTGAGATAGGTGGTAACCCTGTGAACCTCCCCCCAGTGGCAGCCTCCAAGTGGATAGTCTAAGAATCAATTATACTATCTCTATGCCAAATTTCATCCAAATCAGTCCAGCGGTTCTCGAGATAGTACCGGAACCTACTTGAAAATATTTTAGTTGGTATGTCGCCGAAAAAAACTTTCATTTAATACCCATATTGGCATATCTTGCTCCATAATTTTAAAAACCCGCTTCAAGTGGCGACTCCTAAGTGGATAGTTTTATAATCCATCTTACCATCTATATGCCAAATTTCATCCAAAACGGTGAAACTGTTCCCGAGGTAGTACCGGATATACAAATATACAAATATGCTTCGGTAAGGTGGCAACCCTAGGTGGCAACCCTACTTGAAAATATTTTAGTTGGCATGTCGCTGAAAATACCTTTCATTTGATACCCATATTGGTATATCTTGCTGCATAATTTAATAAAAACGAGATAGGTGGCAGCCCTGCAAATCGCCCTAAGTGGCAACACCCAAGTGGATAGTCTGAGAATCAATCCAACTATCTATATTCAAAATTGTATCCAAATCGGTCAAGCGGTTCCCGAGATAGACCGGATATACAAATATACAAATATACTCGTACAAGTTTAGCTCGTTTAAAGTTGTAAGATATGCCAAAAAAGGGGTTTGAAAAAAATATATATAGAACGTTATTTCCCATGATGCTTCAATTGTTTAGTAAATATGGTGAAAATTTGATTGAGAGATTTGTGTACGCAGAAAACAATGCTGGCAATATCTCATTTTTGTCCTATCTCAAGTTTAGTTGTTGTCCTGATTGGGCCTTCCAAATTGTATCAAGGAAATTTAACAAAAAGTACGTTGCTTTTAGTATGGACTATTTTTATTATTCAAGCAGAGGTGCGTGATTTCCAATCAATTTTTAATTCAAATCTGCTTTCAAATAAAGAATCATTTTGTTTTGTGATTTGAGTCTTCAACGAATCAAACATACTTTTTATTTGATATTTCAACAACAAATTAAAGAAACTGTTTATTTGCGATTAGAATCATCAACCATATCCAAGGTACTTTATATCAGCGACTGTGATTCTGCTTTTTTGTTTTTATACTTCAACCAAATGTATTCGTAGTTTTTCTAATTAATCAAACATCTACTCATTTTAACGTACTTAAATATTTTGTGAAAAAAAGGACTCAAAAGGGATGAACAGATTTTAATAACTTTTTCCAGTGAACTTTAATTACTTGGAATCTGATTAATCAAAAAACGACGAACCAATAGTTTTGATTAAACAGACAAATTTTTAATACATTTTTTTAAACAATTATATGCGCATTCCTGGTTTTATGCCCTCTGTTTAGGTAGCGACCACGGCCATCTAGTGGCAAAAGAGAGTTACTGTTTTTTTTTTTTTGTAAATAAGTCAAAAAGTATAAATGCATATGGTTGTTTCGTCGTGTATTAAGTTCAAAGAGAAGTGTAGATTTTAAATCATGGCAACAGTAATATTCACCTGACTTTAAGCTCTTATTGTTTTTAAGTGTGGTTCGCTGCAGCTGTTGTGTTCAATTGAAATGGTTTTGCAATCGTTAAAACGTTACAAAGGAATTTGTGGAATCAGTGCTATTTATTCATGCATGTGTGTTTGTGGTATTTATGTGCAAATATTTTTTTTTTTTCTGTTTTCGTTACCAGCCGCATTTAGTGGTTTGCATTGCGGTTCCTGGAATTAAGTTGACTGGGTAGCCATCATAGCACGGCTTGCTAAACGCTTTATAAGTCAGCAACTTGATTCCAGCAAATGCGATGTTAAACAAGCAACAACTCTATGTGATTTTTTTTTATAGATGAAGTGATAAATATGTTTAATGAACTATACAAAAAAACAATGTGTAAAAAACATGAAGTGGAAAAGTTAAATTAAAATCATGTTATTAAAGTGAGCAACATATAAGGTATATTGAATGTGGCAGTGTTTTTGTAGTGCGGGCCAGCCATGCCTTTTGGTGGTGCTCGAAAAAATATTTGAATAAGTTTTTTTAAACTAGAGCTCGGCAAATTGAAATGTGGGGTGTATTGGTAAACAGATTTTGACAGGTATAAGCGTGTAAAAAAAGATTATAATTTATTGAAAAAATTATAAAATTATAAAATAATATTTGTCATTCATTTGTCGGTGTTACATATCATTTTATTTTACATTATTATATTCATTTTTATTTTATCTTAGTTTTTTATTTTAAACTTAAGAAATTTTTGTGTTTAGTTTATTTTCGATGACATGGAGGGTGAGGGAGTCTAGATGGCGATTACGTCATCAGTACTTATTTACTTTTTTACACGAATGGCAACCCTCACATTGCCTTTGCTTGAAAATGAAACGCATTTTCGGGGATTCCCGCATACGTTAGGGAAATTACCCCGCGCTATTTACTTGCCTAAATTTTCTGTGTCAGTGTATTGTTTCCTTTGGATGAAGTAAACGTATTGCAAGCATAGCAAAGGAAGTTAACATTTGTGTTGCCGTTGAAATTAAAAAATGGTTACGTAAGCATGGGGGAAGGGGGTAACCGCTTTGCTTATTTTTGATGACAAGCGGGATGGGGTAAATAACTGTAATAAATCTGCTTACATAATACTTGAACGGCCCCTAAGGAGATTAGAAATTTCTAACCGCAGTGCGTTACCAACACACCAAACAATGCTTAGTATAATTATTAAATTAAATTTTTTTTATTTATGTCGTGGTGTAGCGGTTAAGTGTTCGGCCTTCTACACCAAGTCGTGGCGGTTCGATGCCCGGCAAAAGTAACATCAAAAATTATTTAGAAAAATAATTCTTCTAAACGGGGTCGCCCCTCGGCAGTAGTTTGTATTTCTGCCATGAGAAGCTTCTCAGCAAAAAATTCATTTGCTTTGCAAGTGCCGTTCGGAGTCGGCAAAAAACTGTAGGTCCCGCCAACTTGTAGGAAAAAAAAACTCAAAAGCAACACACCGGAAAGTTGGAAAGAGAACTCGGCTAAAAATCTCGTTAGAGGTTATGATAACCTGTTGGTATATCGCCGCCATTAGTTTTATTTTATGTCGTTTTTTTAATATTTTTACTTTTTTATTTGATTTTTATTTTTTTAATTTTTTTTGTTATTTATTTTTTTTATTTTGTAATTTTTTCCTTTTTTATTTTACTTTATTTTATTCTATTATTTTTTAGTCTTCTTTTATTTTACTTTATTTTATTTTAATTTATTTTTTTTTTCAATTTACTCTTATTCTATTTTTTTAATTTATATTATTTTAATTTATGATATTTTTTTCTTTAACTTTTTTAATTTTATCTTCATTTTTTTGTTTTTATAACTTTTATTTAATTAAATTTTTTTATTTTGTTATCTTTTTCCTACTTTACTTTATTTTATTCTATAATTTTTTTGTCGTCTTTTATTTTCTTTATTTTATTTTATTTTTTTTTGTTTTCTTTTTATTTTTCTGTTATTCTATTTTTTTTATTTTTTTTTTCTTTTATGATATTTTTTTTACTTTTAAATTTTATCTTCATTTTTCTGTTTTATAATATTTTGTCTTATTTAATTTTTTTTAACCACAAAGCTAGCGTTGAGGTCATTCATCGTGTTTACTACTCAGATACTCTAGTTTTTATATCGTTGTTGGTGTTCCTTCCATAAAGTCAGGTATGTAGTACATTATCACAAATCACCCGTGACACAACAAAACCGAGTAAGTGGCTCTCCCATGACAAATGCAAAACCAAGTAAGTAATATAATAAAAAAAAAATAAGTGAGACTCACTTGGTTTTGCATTTGTCACGGGAGAGCTCCATACTTGGTGTTGTTGTGTCAGGAGAGAATTCTAGCAATGAAGAGGATAAGAGCTCATCAATTTTAAATTTGCAAGATCGTAAGGTAGTCTAGTAATTTTCACAAAATATTAAACTGAAACATTTAGAACTACTCGCCAGGAAATTAAGTTGAAATATATTTGCAAATATGCAAGTGAATCATTTTAAATGAAATAAAGTGGATGAATTACTAAAAAAATGCCCAATCAATTAAAACGAAATCAACCTAATCACGAAAGATTAATTTTCTAACCAAATAACTAAATCACAAAAAATATATGTATGTATTTACATTACAGGACGCCTGTTCATTAAACGAATCATCATCACTTGGTTTATTTAAACATTTTATTTATTATCAACAACTTTTATTGCAAAATTTTCGACTAATTTATAAAGAAGATTTGTTTATTTAGATGAAGCTAATAACATTTAGTATAACCACAACAAACGCCTACTGTTTTTGAAATATTTAGTTGTGTGAAATAAAACCAGAAATATTTTTTTCAGATTGCAGTAGCAATTTTGCGTAGTTCGTTGACATAGGTACTATGTGAAAGAAAGTTCATATGTACGTAAATATAGAGCCACTTATAGAGATAGAGATATTTTTGTAAAATAACTTTTGTATCTATACTTTTTGTATACTAAACTTACATTTGCGCACACTAAATACAAAATTTGTAAACAAAATATTTTTTTATATACATTTTTGGAAAAATGTAAAAAAATAGCAAAATTTACGTACTACTTAACTAATTTATGATTTGTAAAAAATTTTTTTTTAATTGTTGAAAACTTGAAAAGGGCGTACCCCTACTAATTAGTACACAACTAGATAATGGAAAATATTAAAACCAATTTATTTATTTGTTGTTAATAGATTCTATTAATTTTGTTAACTGTAAATCTTCCTTAATATAAGTGATAAAAAATAATACTAGTAAACTAGCAAAATTCAAATAATATAGACATATATACATATATAAGTAAATGAATTATATAAAAATTTATGTTTAATCATACAACAATAAGCCATAAAACCATATAGATTTAAATATTTGAAAATTAATTGATAATAAATGAATGAAAATTAAGTTGTGTTTTTTTTATAGTTCACCAGATGCATGCGTAAGTATGAATTTAGGTTCACAAACTCCACCTCAGAACTACAACGGAAAAAAATAAATTTAACAAATTCGATGGGTTCATCACTCAGCCCTGTGGAACAAGGGTAGATGGCGTTTATGTAAATTTTTCAGCAGAAAGCATAAGTATATATGATGGTTCAATCATTAACTTTATAAATGTACTAGCGGACCCTCACCCGCTTCGCTGGGTGAAATAAATAGAGAAATGAAAGATGTCCTTTGTTTTTTTCTTGTTTTATCATTTAATTCATGTACGACCATTATTTTGTGCCTTATTCAATAACAATGCTTTGTTTATTTTAGTGACTTACTCTAATTACTGTAAACTAACAACTTATTCTAAAGCCTTCTGATACACAACATTTTTCACATAACTCCTACTTACGGTTTTGATGTCCTATAGCTCTATAGCGATTTCCAGGTTCTTACCTTAGACCCTTTCACAGATATTCTGCTTGAAAATTTAAGTTCGTATAGGAGAAGCCACGCCCTATTTCGGATAATCCCCTTTTTATGTGTGACAAAGCTTTCGATATCATATAGGTCTATACCAATTTTCAGGTCCCTACCTTGAACCCTTTCACAGATATTCTGCTTGAAAATTTGAGTTTATGTGGGAGGTGCCACGCCCCCTTTTCTGATAACCCCCCTTTTTATGTGTGAGAATGCTTTTGATTCATATAGGTCTATACCAATTTTCTGGTCCCTACCTTGGACCCTTTCACAGATATTCTGCTTGAAAAATTTCGTTTGCATGGAGGTGTCACGCCCCCTTTTCTGATAACCACCCTTTTTATGTGTGAGAATGCTTTTGACATCATATACGTCTATACCAATTTTTACTAATTTTCAGGTCCCTACCTTGAACCCTTTCACAGATATTCTGCTTTAAAAATTTAGTTTGTATGGGAGGTGCCACGCCCCCTTTTCTGATAACCCCCTTTTATAGTTATAAACCTTCTTCACATGTATCTCTTCAATGACATTACAGGATCAATCCAGTAACATTAACAGGCAATTTTGTACCGTGTTTTATACGCTCATGTATCATATATGATACATGAAACAAAACAAGTGTATTCTCGAGTACGTTTATGAATCACATACGAACACATTTTTTTTTTTTTTGCTGTTTTTGATTTTTCTTATCTTTTTCAAATTAGCATCTTTCTCGTCAAGTAATGTGGCATACAGATCACCAGGTGATGCAACATCTGCTATTTTTTATGCCCGCCCGGTGTTTAGGCTTTATTTTTATTATCATCTGGTGGGTCACTCTGTAAGTGGTGATATGATGTGCTGGGGAAATGATGTGACTTCTAGATCGCCAGGTAATGCAACCACTTGCTATGATGTGACAGAAGTAATTTCGTACGTGTTGAATCACTTGGTGATCTATATTGCTACAAGTCCAACTCACCAGGTGATGCGGCAGCAATCATTTCGTATAATAATTTGCTACAAATAAATCGTCAGTACCAAGCGCCCATAAAAATAGTAGGTGTTGCATCCCCTGGTGTACAAATCCGGCCCACCAGGTGATGTACCAGCAACCATTTTGTAGAATAGTTTGCCTACAAATTAGTTCTGAACACCAGGCGTTCATACCAAATAGCAGGTCTTGCCTCACCTGGTGATCTATATGTCACATCACTTGGCGGAAAATATGTCATGGTGTTGCATCTATATGTCACATCGCTTGGCGAGCAAAATTTCATATGATTTCTTTCAAATGCGGTCCACCAGATGATGTGGCAGCAGTAAATTCGTAGGATAATTTGCCTACAAATAAATCCTGAGCACCCATAAAAAAAGCGAGTGTGATCTGTATGTCATACCACTTCGCCCATAAAAAAGCAAGTGTTGAAGATAAAGATTTCATATCATTTCATTCAAATCCGGCCCACCAGGAAATGTGGCAGGAGTAGTTTCGTAAGTTAACTTGCCTACGAATAAATCCTGAGCACCAAAAGCCCATAAAAATAGCAATAGCTTACCAATCCGACTTACCAGGTGCTGTGAATGCCGACATTTCGTCGGATAATTTGCCTACGAATAAATCCTTAGCACCAGGCTCCCATAAAAAAGCGGGGTTTGCATCACCTGGTGATCTATTTGTCACATGTCTTGGCCAGCAGGATGTCATATCATTGCTTACAAATCCGACTTGGCGACAAGATCATATCATTTCTTTTTAATCCGGCCCACTAGGTGGTGTGCCGGATTTCAATTTCCTTTAACAGAGTAAGTAGCTCACTTTGCACATATTCTTATAAACTAAATTGTACTATACTTTGACTTAGGCCCAGTTTTTCAGTGCAAGTTTACATTTCACTTCGAGTTTAAACTTAGTTTAAGCGACCAATTTGTATGGGATAAACTCTAGTCAACATTTACTGTGGTTTAAAATTGAACTGAAAAACTGGGCCTTAGAGATTAAAGTCGTTTAAAGCGTACCTTTCTCCTTTTTCCCAATAACTAGGTCCGTTGTGATACCACAATAACTAGTTCAAATTAGTTTGTTTGCCTTGTTTCTTGTTTATTTCATTTTGGTTTTGTTTACAAATGCGATACTGTAAAAAACAGCATAGAAGTGTGTTAACTATAGCCGTATAAAAGAGAACATGTCCTCTCTTAAAGCTTTATTAAACATGCCAGTATAGTAGAATCCTTACAAAAGCGAATAATGATTTATAAACTTAATATTTTACCCAACAATTTACAATAGTAACTACTTACGTACCTTCCTTCGTGTGAAGTAATGTAAGGAAAATGTAAACATTAACACAGCGAATAGCGAGGTAACGAGTACGTAACACGTCCACAGGAAAACTTTGGAACAAAAACAAAATTTGCTCACAGCTCTGCTGGCAAATATCGCATGCTACACAAATGGTATCGGAGAGCTAGAGAGAGCGGAAAAAGCTTCAAAAACAGTTGAAAGTAGACTTTGAAAGCTCCTTTTTAGCAGTGTTTCATGTCCTTTGAAGCATTGATGCATTTATTTGGCATGTTTTATTAAGCGTTTCCTATGACCGTATAAATCTTATGGTTTCAAAGTTCACCGCAGCAAGCTACTTTGGCTACTTTGTAAAGTCTTTATCATTACTGTGTAAGAGTAAGACTTTTTTTTCCTCCTCTCAATATACATAGTGCTGATGTGATTCGATTTTTCAAAAATTTAGAAGTTCTTATGTAATTTGACACAATTTTCACAAATTTTATTCGGAAGAAAATTGTAGAACCTACCTGAATAAAATTCTTCATTACCATATAATAAAAAAAATTGTAAGTTTAAATTCTTTTTCACACTTTCAAGGAGCTACTTTTTGCTAATTTTAGACTTAGGCCCAATTTCACAGGGGCAAGTTAACTTAAATTCCACAGTTAACTATGGATTCGTAATTTTATTTAAGTTATTTAACTGAATTTTTTTATGTAAATTGTTGGTAGATCGCCTTCTGATATCTGACCAGACGTTAAACCACCAACGTTGGGCAGTTAACCTTTGGTTAACACAAAATAAAAATTGAAAATCTGTGGAACGTAAGTTAACCTGGCACTGTGAAATTGGGCCTTAGCATTTTACTCGAAGTTGGAGGAGTTTAGAAGCACGTAAGTAAATACTTTTACAAATTCCCATACTACTATATTAATCAACACGGCTTTTTTTCAAAATTTGGAATTAACGGACTATCCACAAATGACACAAATCTCCCATTACACTCTCTTTACCACACACAATAAGAGCAAAAGAGTAAATAACATTAAATATATGCTCTTTTTGCTTAGTATATTTTTCCTGGTCATGCGCCCAAAATACGACTATGAATTCGCCGAAAATAAACAATAACTGTGAAATAAAAATTGTTGGCATATTGTACAGGAAGATGTGTTGGTCTATCCTAGTTCAAATTTATTACTTCTGATAGTTTGAAAGCTAAGTAAAAATAGAAAAATTGTGTAATTCTTGCATAAATACAGTAATGGGGAGTTTAATGTGGGAATGAGAAATGAGTGCTAGTTCTATATAAAAAAAAAAACAACCCGAATGTACAAAAACAAACAAATAATTAAACAACTTAAGTAAATCTGCAAGGGTAAAGTTGTATCATACTTTTTTTACAAACCAAACAGGCCAAAAGGTTTAGACACAATTTTAGATACAAAAGAAAGAAGCGATTTTTCATGTATTTTTGTGCCCTGAATTCAAATCTGAAATTCGTTTCCTGTCATCAGGTCGGATTTTTAAGTTCTCATATGCTGGTTTTCGGGTTTTCCATGTATATGGGAGAGTCGCGCTACTGGGGATCATTATCGTAAAAAAGTGTACCCTCATCGTCACCATACTTCGGTAGTTCATGAACTAAGAAGTTCATTGAACTAGATCATGGAAGTGAATGTGGAACTAGTTCCAATTTTTCAAATGAACTACTTGAAGTAAGTCAAATTTTCGCCAAATTTTCGCCAAATTTATACTCAGAGAAAAATGAGCTGGTAATGGATAAGAATTGATTCCGATTTTGGTTCAACCAACCCATATTTTGGTTGACTCAATAGATATTTTGGTTAATATAACTATATTTTGATTGATATGACCAAATAACTGTTAATTCTTATACATCACCAGCTCAATTTTCTCTGTATGTAGGATTTATAGAGAATGAAAAAAGACCGAGAAAAATGTAGGGGGAGGTATCAAAAGACACGCCTCTGGATTATTGATACGTAGATCAAATGGCAGTTTTGATACTTTTCAACATTTTTGTACGTGTTTCAGCAATTATTTCCCAAGGGAAAGAAATACAAATAATAGAACTAAAAACATACCACAAGAACTAGTTTTGGTGAGCTAGTTCGAACTCTCTGATCACTTTAATGAACTAATATTCCCAACTATAATCGTCACGAATATGAGCCAGGGCAGCTAAAAGATTTTTATTGAGTCTCCATCAGAATAACCGTAGAATGACTCCGGAATATCGGTGATAACTCATCTCTTTCATTCTCATTTAAATTTCTTCACCGTTGAAAATTATCCTTTTCAAACACCTTTTCACCGCTCATGTCCAAAGCCTTGTAGCCCTGTGCCATCAGATAAATTGAAAACTATAAAGAGGTGGCATCGCCTTGTTAAATTTGTTTAGGTAACACTATCCAAACATCAGCAAAAAATGTAGATAGGTGTATTGGAAACACTTAACAAAATTGTACAATAAAGTATTTCACTTTTAAATGGTTCAACGTAGGATTTCACAAACTTTGGCGCTCAGAGTCAAAATCAAAAGTCGGGACATCAGAATTCGTTTTAGAGGTATGCTTCCTTCGGCAAAGTATCTTATTTTAATCTTTAGAATACGATTTTCCTTGTCACTTGTGGGATTTTGAAATCGACCAGGCTAAAATTGACATCCAATTGCAGCACCCTTTAACACTGTATGACTTACAGTATCCAAAAACGGACAAAGGAGCTACAATACACACGAATCACCACAGCGAATTCAGTCTTCAACAGGATCTCAAAGTGAATGGTTTGCAAAACGGACGAGCAAGCCGAATATAATTCAGCTGTATTTTGTTGTAAGCAATAAAATGCAGATATGCTGAATGTAGCAGCTCTAAGCAAAGCAACAATAACAAAACAAAACCACAAACAAACCAAATGTGTTACAAAAGTGAAATGAAATGTATACAATGAAAATGATACGTGTTTCGATTATTTGAGCGCTTTAAATAATTGTGATAGTATGAAACACAATTCCATTGTCAACGGGCGTAGGTATGTGATTATTTCACAGAAAAGTTAAATGTTGTTGGTGAGTTTGCTAGAAACTGTGGGTGACCAATTGAATTGATTGTAAAATTACAAATTTTTTTTTAAAGAGTTTCAAATCAAATTACCGGTATTAGATATGTGTAATTCTATATAAATGTTTTGGTACGTTGAAGTGATGGAAGCACATCAAGCATACATATAATTGTATAGAAGAAATACGAAAGCAAATTAGAAACATATTTCAATGCATAAGTAAAGTAATTTATTGTAAACAAAGTAGCTAATTGTGGCCACACACCCTCGATTATCTCATAAACCTTATTCAGATATTTACTATGTATTGCGGGTATATTTGTGATGTAATTATTTACCAAAACACTGTCTCCCATTAAAGTGACTTCATGCCCAGCAGTAAAAATAACAAAAGGGCTGAAAGCTAAATGGGAGCAATAATAAATTTATTGGGATAGAAAAATGAGCAAAATATGTACATAAAAAAAATCACATCAAGTGAGCAAGTGAGAAAGCAAGCAGGTTGTAAATATCTATGTTAACACACACATACGTGCATACTTATGTACATACACATCTATAAATGAAACTGTTGACACGCGTTATATAAAAAAGAAAGTTGTAAACGGAGTGAAGGAAAATGTACAAAAGAAAGTAGCTAAAAGAAAACAGAGGCAAGTCCTCGACGCATGTGGCCATTAAAGCCATATGAAATGTGGTACTGTATGTGTGTTGCTTTCGCGTGTCTTTTGGTGTTCGAAAATATGTTGAGAAGCGACGCTTGATGGCCTCGATGTGGCGTGAGGTAAATTGAAAAGAAAAGCAACCACAAGAAATGCTAAAATCAAAACAATAACAAAAAACATGTGATTTTCAGAGTGAGCCCCATACCTACGCAATCTTCAAGCTGTTCAATGACAAGAAAAAATAAAAACATGTATAAAAGAACAAATAGTTGCAGTGCAGCTCTGTTGTAATGTGGTAGAAGCAAGAAATTCTGTGTCATAGCCAGTATAAAGTGCAAACCAATAAAACAACGCGAAAAAAAATTGTATGCCCCTACAAATTTTTTTAAAACACTGAAATTTTACACGCGCCTTACAGACTTTATGCCGTTGGGAACCCATTTATTAAGCGAATAATAACATACTAGATATTAGGCTGACTCAAAATTAAATTTAAAATGGTAACGTTTGCACTTTTATGAGTGTTGAATTTGAAATTTTAATAAACCTTTTTCATTACATCCTCAGCCCCCATAGACATATGGTTGTTATTTATTAACTTTTTTGTGAGCGACATTTTTCCAATTTTCTTTTCCAATTTTTTTAATATCAGTTTTATTTTCATTTCATTAACTGCCACTGTCATATATGTATGTGTCCTGCAAATTGGGTGCAACATTAAGTGGGCCTAACGACCCAAAATATGTCAAAACAACGTCATCGAAATATTTATTAATAGCAAGCTAGTTTTTTACAGTACTTTGTCAGTGATGGGCATAATTCAATAGAGTTATTGTCCTACAAATAATGTGCTTCACGCAGTCAGTTGGGGACACGGTGATAATACAATTTGCAGAAATCAAAATTACGATAGGTGGCGCGTTGTTCGATATAATTGAAAAATTATGAATTACAGGGGGAATCTTGCGATGGATTTTGGAGTAACTTTCCGTTTAACTAGAGACTTTAAACTTAACATATTTTCACCAGATGACAATGCAATTCCTCGTGTAGTTGGGCGAACGGTTAGGTGGCACGCCCCATAAATTGAAAACGACGATTTTTGAGCAACTTTCTGGTAAGCTAGAGACTTTTCATATTTTGCAAAATCCGGAGATAATGCGATTGACTTTTAAGTAACTTTCTGGCAACCTAGGGACTTGATACTTAACATATAGTTGGGGGAACTGATACAATGTAATTTGTGGAAATAAAAAATTCCGACAGATGGCGCCCTGCTCGATAAAATTGAAAATTGCGATAGTTTTTTGAGGATTTTCCCGGTCAGCTAGAGACGTCTTGACATATTTTTCAAAATCCGGACCCAATGCAATTCCTCATCAAAGTCCGGTAGGTGGAGCACGGATAGAGTTATTTCAAAAATTCGTTTGAAATTTGGCATCTTGTGACGGACTAACTTCCTGGCAACCTCAGATATTAAAACTCAAAATTCTGATAGGTGGCGCGCTGGTCGATATAATTGAGACTCTAGAAAGACAGGGGGAATCTTAAACTTTGATATGATATATCTGGTACAAAAAAAGTGTAAAGCTGTAAAGTTCTTTAATAGGGTTAAGGACAGGGTCGCCGAAATTGAAAATTTTGGACCAAATCTTGTCCGATAAATTTATTTTAAGCAGACACAATTTGTTTATGTAGTAGCTGCAAATTGTTACATCTGTTAATTGCAAAGTTTTTTTAATGTTAATGAAACACAGCTCGAACTTTTATATAATATATTATGTACATATCTATGTAGAAATACTTGTGTACCTACCTTCATATATAATTTAAAGACAAACACATTTTTTGGCATTTTTTCGGACTTGGTCGGTAATTTGGGCGGAAATTTTTTTTTATGGCAACCCTGGTTAAGGGGTAAAAAATTTAAATAAATTTCAAGGACACAACTTTTGGAGGTCTTTTTATATCCCAAGTGATCTTCTTCACTAAAAATTCCATTTCAAAATATTCCAGAATAAGTAGTTTTTTGGTATCACTTTTCGCTCTGGAAATTTGAGATTTCGCGACCAAAAAAGATAATTTCAACATTTTGCGTCACTGGGAAGGAACGAGGGATGCCAACTCAGCCTTTAACTGTTTTTCCAAGTCAGCCCCTCATCAAATACTTTCTGGGCTGGAACATCCTTGTTCATTTACAAGTGTTAGGATTACTAGACCGCTTAAGTTCTTGCAGAGTCTAATGTACATGCAGATGGTAATAGATGAACACGCATACCGCATTTAGCAACAACAACAAATATAAAATAGGCACAAAAATATCAACAACAAAACACGTTAACGCCATCGATCGATTTTTTGTTACATTCCTTTGCTTCTCTTTAATCACCCCCACCCCACCATTACGAAATAGAAAGCCTTTAAATTTTTTGTTTTATATAATATCCACACTTTTTACTTTTAATTTTTTGTTTTATTTTACTTTGCACGGTTATCCTATGATGTGATTTTGTGCGCGCAAAGGAACTTTTTACAAACACAGACAGACAGTTGTAAAAAGTTTATTGTGTAGGCGTTTGTATGTAGGTGTGTGTGCGGGTGGGTGAGTGGCCGTTTGAAAAATAAAAACAAAAAAGCGACGAGGTCGCGTGAGTGTACTGAAGGTTCTATATACATTTGAACGTAGGCATGTGGTGCATTGCGTGTTGTACGTATGCTACGATGCACAAGTTCAGTGTTAATAACAAATTTAATTATTTTCGATTTTTTTGCCTCGTGGTAGGAAAAGAGAAATCAATGCAACTGGAAAGTGAAGCACAAAAAAACAGCGTTAAATTTAAAGAATTGAAAAAGTATATTGAATAATTTGATCAACCCGTTTACAAGGAGGAAGTCAGAAAAAATAAGTAATATATTATTTTGATTCAATATTTCTCTGTGTAGTGAGAGGTGGTCAACTTACGTGAATTTTAAAGCTTGAAAGGCTGTCTGTTGCAAATAACTTGAAGTAAGCCCATAAGGATACTTGCAGTGCTATAAGCTGAAAGCGCAAGTTTCATAACAAAAACAAAAGTAGCAAATAAGAAAAACTGACATAAAGAACTATTATGTAAGTACATACTTACACATACAATATACAAAGCATACCTTAAACCAGCTTTAGAGGAATAAATAATAGTGAAGTGTGTTTTGTGCAAAAAAAAAAAGAATAAACTACAGTTGTGCGCTGAACCACAGCAAAGGAAGCATCATCCGCAACAAAAGGGGAAAAACTCAAGTTGTGGCAGACATAAACTTGTTAAAGTATGTGTCCACAATAAAGAGTGAAGTTGTTGTAAGGCCGATAACACAGCATGCTAGCTGTGAGCTGCAGTGAATAGCTGAAACAGCAAAAGCACACAGGTAAGAGTGTGAAAATATGTGTATAGCCACTGGCGTAATATTAAACCAACAGAAAGTTTTTGACCAAAAGTTAAATCTACTCAATTTAGTTTAATCTCTATAATCAAGATATTTTGCACCTAGTTGTTTTTGGTATAGCTGAACACTTATTTTCGGTGCTTATTGTTTCAGATCTTACAATATTGAAATGCCTTCCAATCTATTCTCATTAAGGATAAGCTAGTTCTTGAAAATACGTTCCTTCAATTCAAAGAACTATATCGCTTCTTTTAATAATACAAAGTCCAGCCCTCTGAATTAGTGCACTTCTTTCTTGACTTCATAGGCCATTTGATCACATACCATTGCCGTTTATTTTGATGAAAACATCTCTCTTATTGAAGTGAGTTTTAGTCCAATACCGACTTTCTGGAGTTATTTAGTACGAAATTGACGATATTCAACATGAGAAAAAACATTGAATAGTATTGTGAAAACACATTGGCTTTCAGTATAGGACTTTTTATAACTTGTAGTTCTATCAAACCCCAGACATAAAAATAAATGGATGCCCTCTATCTCTACCTCTGCCTTCGTATACTTGTACCTCTATCTGCACTTATATCTCTACACATATTTTCCCCTTCCCTCTCCCTAAACTCCCGTCTTCTACCTTTTTTTTATATCGATGCCAACTTTACCTACTGCCCCTTTAGGGACAATATCTAACTTACCCCTACCTCTACAAACTCTTACCTTTCCGTTTTCTTCTACTTACTTCCAGCTTTACCTGTGATCAATTTTACAACATTATCTTCCAAGAAACACTTGTTTACATTATTACCTACATCAACAAATTTTGTTTGGTTCTTATGACCTCAGAACTCAATCTTGAGTCATCCTTGGTCCACATTTTGGTGTATATCTTTTAAACGCTCTCCGACAGGTTAGGAAAGATTTATTCTTGTCCGTTCGTATTTTGCGACCGTAAAACTTTTTGATATTGATATCGGGAGTCAGTGCAGGAATGTTCTGCTTGTTCTGTTGACTATTATCGTTCCTCTTTAAAAAGGACTGTCATGCCAAGTTTTTAAAAATAAAGTTACTTTTGCGCGATGCATGAGCGTTTAACTTAAAGTTGCTCCGATTTTGAGTTGTGTCTCTTTTTGATTTAGGATGAGATATGTTGGGTGGAATATTCGAGGTATGTCAGAGTATATACCTATATTTCGGGAATGCAAATACAGGAACTATTCGCTTTAATTTTCGGTATTGGACATTTTCGGGATTGTCTTCACATTTCGGTACTTTATCGGAAATTAATGACACACAATCAGGAAAAGGCATAAATGCCAAAAAAGCTCCAAAATTAAACCGAAAACATTCCGGAAATGGCCCCAAAGTTCCAAAATGGAGCTGAGTACAATCACGAAAAATGTATCCTGAAAAAGTCCCGAAGTTATCACGAAAAAAAACAAAAGTACTGGAAAAAGACTTTTTTTGGTTCACATTTTGGTCGGTATAGCATTTTTCTGAAAGTTAACGATAAGGGGAACAATGTTTAGATTCGCGAATACATTCCCGAATAATTCCACCCAATATGTATCTATTCGTTTCTGAAGGTTAACGACAAGAAGAACGCTCGTGCATTGACGCGAGAATGATTCGCGAATGATGGAGATTTTTTATACGGTCTTGTTCACGAATGCGAATAATGTGGATTTTTTCATGCGTTCTTATTCGCGAATGCGAATGCAAAGAACCTCCTTGAATGTTCATAAATAAATAATGCCGAGTCCTGATTAAAAGCTTTGATTTAAGCGAGATAATTACCCGTAAGATCTACAACATTGGTCGGCAATTATTCTACGTTTGTATGTAAATGTAATACCTTCACATATTAAAACCTCTATCCTTGCCTATCACTTCTTTCAAGCGTCAAATTTCCATTTATGAATATTACTCATACTCCTAGTAGTACCAATATACCTGAAGTGGAACAAAAGTGTGCTTTTAGTACAATTTTTGTATTATTCGGTATCTACTAATCGCCAAAATTACTCAAAATAATTCAGATAATCAAAACTAGGCTGAGTCTGGTAATGCTAAACGTTATCAATAAAACGTTTGAAATTACACTTAAAACAGGTTGCCAAAACACACCACTAAATACATATTTTATTTACATACGCACAAAAAGAGCAATATTAAATAAACTTGTAATAATCTTAATACTCACCTTGCACGTATTTTAAGAATATTACTAAGATTTATTTCAAGATTCCAAGGAGCAGATCTTCCCCTACCACGGTTTATTGATTTTTAAAACATTTGATGTCCTTTACCTCAGTACACAAACACCTTTTGAATACGTTTACCTTTTGCAAGGACACATCTTTAATCACCATGGGGAAACAATGTAAAATCTTTACAGATTTGACTATATTGTCATTCCAAGCACTAGGCCAATATTTTATCTTTCTACAACGGCATAGTACACATTTGAATAGCGTTTGTATCAAGCAGACAGGTAAAGTAGACTTCTGCTAAAATATTTTCTGTATTACATATATGTGAATAGATTCCATGGCACGAAAAGCAACCATTTTTTCACTCCACCCATTTCAACGGATAGAAGAATAATAATAAGGTTGCTTTTAGCTTGTTATCCAATGAAAACTTTTGTTGTGTCCACTTTGAAATAATGCAAGTGTAGACTTTTTTCTTTTAGAACTTTTTTACACATGCAAATATTACGTTGAATGTGGCCGACAGCTTTTTAGTTAGTAAAATTTTTGTGAAAATGTTTGTCGAGTTAAAATTTGCTGAGGAGTTTATGTAAGATTAAAAAAAAAAACTATATCTGAGACCGCAAGGTAATTCAAAGTATAAATTTGCCCAAACTCCTAACTCTATACATGAATTATCACATTTGCTAATTTTCAAAACCAATATATTCCAAGTACATCTAAAGTAAGAAGTTTCACTTCTGCGAAGTACTAAGCACATGCACATACATTTTTTTTGTTATGAAAACGGCTTACCAATCCCCCAACGAATGAATAATTTTGATTATAAAATTCCTCTCGTTGTCAAATTGGTTGAAATTTTTTTAGACCACCACTAGCACATATACATACAGGTTTCCACTTGTTAGCACTTAAATGAGTGAAAATATTTTTATACATACCCTGCAGCGAAAGCAACTGGTTGAAAACAACTTTACAACTAGTTTGCGCACCAGGCCCAACTACTCAGTCTTTTTTCTTTTTTCCTTCTATGCAACTGGCAATTTTTACGTGTTGATGTCCTACGAGAGGTCATTTATCAGATTTCGACCAGAACATACCAGTCATCTACTAGTCATGATATACTAGGATCATACTGGTTAAAAAATACCAGTACCAACTAGTTCAAAAAGCTTTGAACCTGAACTAGTATGATTTCAACAAAATATACTAGTCCCCATACTAGCACAAAAAGCAGTAAATCTGGACAAGTATGACTTCAATAAAATATACTAGTCCACATACTAGTTCAAAACGCATTAAACCTGTACTAGTATGATTTCGAACAGAAATGAATAGTCGAATTATTTTCACGACTTACTCTTTATTTCATTTTATTTATCGACCAAGTTTTTAAATGCAAATACATAGCACAGATAAAAAATCTTCTGACGATTTATAAACTACAATTACTCAAGCTTTTTCTAATACTTGCTCTATCCACTTTTAATGCAGCTCTTCTCGGAGCATAGTTCAATGTGAGCAGCCTACAACTGTATGTTAAA